>CM035837.1:9537247-9734420 GCA_020510985.1 Pholidichthys leucotaenia | reverse complement strand
CTTTCAATGTTTTAATATTTACAAGTTAGGAAACAAATGAATTGTCTTTGCGTATTGTCACTAAGGCTTCCTTAGGATTAAAGTTAATGATTATTTAAAAGAGGAGAAAAATTAAAATGTTTTGCAGACTAGTCAAAGTTTTCACCTTTTGACTTATTTCAAATCCTGGTGAGAAATAGTGAGTTGTTTAAATGTTTTCCTTCTCCTGGGGAGGAAATATGAATCAAAAGCAACACTGACTGTAAATAAGCTAAAGCTTTCAAGTGTTAATTGCTGGATGTGGTTTCCTAATTTTGGAGAATTTTGGTTAAATATTTAGTAAATCACTAAATCCTTTACCAACATGCACAGGATTAACATTAACTTGAGTTTAAATGAACATTGTCATTTATTTGGGTCCCTAAGTTGAATGGCTTCCTGTGAAAGAAATTGCACAACGTGATCTTTAAAACAAAACACATATATATAGCTTCAAAAGTTTGCAGACTTTTAGCATAAGATGTGTGAATATATGCTTTTAACTAAAAAGATTAAAATATGTGGTTAACATATGTGAGTAAATACAAAGTCTATGCTTCTATGTTCTTTCAGTGTGTATGTATGCAGTCAAAAGCTCTTCCACCAATGAGAACAAACTTCAAACCCACAAGTTTCCTTTTTCTTTTGGTTCTTGGGATAAAACTTTGAATTGGGTTTAAATTTAGATTGTTCCGGATAATTCGGATTGATTTAAAGTCAATTTGGAAGCTCTGTTTGATTATAAATCAGCTTAATAGATTTGCTCTGCTTTAATCCGAGTGTGCATTCATGCAAGAAATGCAACTCCTATAGTTGACCACACGATGGAGGCAGTTGTCTCTGCCCTCCCAGGGGGAGGAGACACTGGTGACGTCGCTCTGGGCGGGTCTACCGGTCTCACTCAAAATGGCGGCTAGGGTGACTCCCTCTTAGCGCCTTCAAGATGGCGTCTGCACGCTTACTCTGCTCATGCGCAGTTTTTCATGCACGCCTTTCGGTCACGCGCGCGACTGTGCGTGTTCACGTGACACGACGCGGGCGCGAGTCTCAGCGACAACGCCACGCCTTGCTTTCCAAAATGAGTTTAATCTCCAACTTTCACAAATAATGTAACCCCTTTAATTTCGGGTATAGCTTAGCGCTACTTTCCCCAGCGGTTTATTCAGTGACCAGATCAAACCGCGTCCAGCTTAATCTGACGTCACCACGCTTGGGTAATTAAATTACAGAACTGGCCAGTTTAATTACTCCTTTCGGGATAATCGCCGAAAGGTTAAACTGGCGAGAGACAGGACGGTTTTCTTCGCGTTTCTGTCGCTCTAGGCCTTTGTTTCTTAATCCAGCATATAATAATACTGTTTAAACTTCTTTGCATGCATCAAAAACTGTTGACTTTTTAGTGGGCGAATCACTCACCCCCCCTTTGCAGCTCTCAGCCACCAGCGGGGGTTAGGTAAACAAACACAGCAGACACACACAGGCAGGAGGAGAAATGCAGGCCTCAGTCTCAAACAAACACACACACTCGCCAAATAGTGGATCAATATTTGCAGGAACAAATTATGATTTCAATGAATTTTCCTTTTGCATATATGTTTCCCAATTACAGAGGCCTCACACGGGGCACCATTAATAATGTAGGATGAAGAGCCTATAAAATTATTTGTCATAAGGTACAGGAATTATTTTATTTAATAGTGGGTGTGAAAGGGGCGGAGTTGAACCATCACTTCTACACCCGCTAAATTAAATAAAAGCACTCGTAAAAGGGGCACCAGTCCTAACGGACAATAAAATTAACTTTAGTTTTAATTAATTTTGTACCTTAAATTGCTTAATGAATCAGTCTCAAAGTTTCAGTGAGTTTTTGTCCTGCCGTGATTAGGAAACCTGTATATGCGAAAGGAAAACGCTTCAACTGCTCTTATTCACTCGTTTATTAAAATCATTCAGGTTACATGGCATGGCGTTCAAATGATGAATAAACAGATTCAGATGATGACAGCGTAAAATATCACATCAACTGATATTGAGTTCCTGAACATAAAATCCAGCGTTACACCTCTGCAGAACCAAGGAGTACTAGACTTATGTTTCAACAGTAAATGAGACTGGAATGTTTTAACAAAACATTGCAATTTTATGAGGAAAATTCATAAGCTAATTATCTAAAAATGACTCCTGAATTAATCTACAAAATTTAAGGGCAGTTACTTAAAAATGACTGAAAGTTTTCATTCAGTTTACAGTTCTATCCTGTGGCTGAGACTAATTGAGCCCTGAAATACGGGCAATATTCAATTGTAATTTAATTGTTAGGACATCACGTTTTAACCCAGAAATAGGAGAAATAAGTCTCACTCACACACGGCCGTAGGTCCAAATCCCGCTGGTCGGTACCGCTGGGTTTTTTTTGAAGCTCGGACGTCGGGAGGAAGCGGCTGCTTTCCTCACTCACAGCCGTGGGGCGATAACTCAGCTGGGGGCCCTTCAAAGAGACATTTGCAGCCGTGGGTGATTTTGTCTCAGGGCGGCGTGAAAAGTCCTTGGGAAAAGAATCCAAATTTGGGGTCTCTTGTAGCGGGATAGACCAAAAAAACTGAAGGAAAATCTTCTCAGTCTCTTCACTTTAAACTAGGCAAATTAAAGGTCCACTTTAATGGCGTGAAAAGTCATAAAAAAAAAGTGTTAGAAAAACATTTACTAGGATAAGAATGGCTTCTGAGGTGAAAGAAAAAGTTTGAGAATTTGATTCTCTAAAAAGGGACGAGCTCTAAAGAAAAATGGTTTCTCCTCAGTTTCCAGAATATAAGAAAAGATTTGACAAACACACAGAATAAAATAAAACTTCACAGGGCCTTGAAACGGTGGAATAAAATCTTCTTCTGAGATCTAGATTACTATTCTGCTTCTTTAATCTGAATTTAGTTCCTAATCTTTCTCAAAATCTCTTTCTTCTTTCTGTGTTTCTAATTCTTAATTCTATTTCTAGCTAATCTTCCTGCCTGTTGTCTGATCTCTGACTTTTTTAAAACTCTTAACTGTGCTGTGACTCAACTGTTAACCCTGTTTTTCCTCTGTCTTTTTTTCAAGTGAGTACTCAAATCTAACTTCTGTCTTTTAAAGTTACCTCGCCGGGTCGTAAAACTGATGAGGTCAGTCGTCAAACGACCAATCTACTCTTTCAGAATCAGTTTGAAATGGCTGTTATCCAATGTGAAAACATTTCTTTGTTTGAGAGCAGCCAACCAAATGGAGACACCATCCCATGAATTTTCAGAGGGAAAAATCAACAGTCAGTTCTTATAAGATAAATGCTCAATATAAAATCTAACTAAATTAAATGACTTGGCTAATATATGGTGATCATGCATTTATACCATTACTCCAATAACACTCATGAATATAACATTTCTTATACATAATTATAATACATGCATTCACATTTAGATCAAGATTAGAACAGCAGAACATGCAGCAAACCATGGTTGGTGATAAGGGGGATGATTTTCAGTGTCCTTAGGATCCAGGATAAGCTGAAAGAAACTTAATATTTAGAACAAATTAAAAGTCATCCTACGTACTGAAAACACATTCCGTAGGTATCCGCTAGGAGGTACTGTTGAGCTGTAGATGATTTCCTTAGTATCTGGCGAAGGCCTGGACAGCATAGGCTATAAAACCGTCAGATTAAGTGGTTTATGACTCTTTTAAAAACATTGGTTTCCTGTGAAAAGGTACGTTATCAAATGCAGTGTTCATGTTGAGAGGTCTGGTCTCCTGAGTTTTATGTTCCTTTGAGCCTTTAAAAGCAAACTCTGATCCTTACAATCTCTGCAAGCGGCAATTGTTTACATTGGGGTCCTGGGAAAGCAAGCATCTTTGGTCAAGTCTGGAAGAAGCCTGCATGAGTCAGCAAAAAGCCAGTGATATTCCTGAGAAGGCAGAAAGGTGATATTCCTGTGTAATGAATAAATTGAAATTCCTGTAAACTGGAGAGAAGTGATCTTGTCTTGGTTTTGAGGAGGACGATGATGCTACAACGGCTAAGAGCCAAACACTGGACTATTCTAAAGTGACCTATGAGCCCTGATCTAAATCCTATTGAATATCTGTGGAAGGAGCTGAAACATGCTGTCTGGAGAAGGCACCCTTCAAACCTGAGACAACTGGAGCAGTTTGCTCATGAGGAGTGGGCCAAAATACCTGCTGAGAGGTGCAGAAGTCTCATTGACAGTTACAGAAATCGTTTGTTTGCAGTGATTGCCTCAAAAGGTTGTGCAACAAAATATTAAGTTAAGGGTACCATCATTTTTGTCCAGGCCAGATTCATGAGTTTGTTTTATTAAAATAATTCTGTTGAACCACAATTCAAAAGCATTGTCTGATTTTCATTGGTTAATTTTCATAGAATTTTTATTTATTACCACTTTTGTCAGATTCAAGTTATTTCTGTGACCATTGTGGGTTTTTCTTTCATTAACAGAGGGGTACCAACAATTTTGTCCACGTCTGTGTGTGTGTATGTGTATATATATATACATATATATATATATATATATATATATATACATGAGCAGATTAAAATGAATATAGGTAAATGTAAATATAGTGTTGGTCTCCCAACACCCAGCGGTAACCTGTACCTACATCTCCCCATCAGTTCACAACGTCTGTATTGTGGAAAGAGACCAGCGGAAACTCCGCTGACTGTGTCAGGTGCACTTAATTCCTTTCCCAGCGTACACCTCAACCAGTAAAGGTCAGTTAAAAAAGGTCACCTTTGACCTCTTTTGCGGCCAATGAAACCATGTCAGGTGCTTTCTTCAGGTAATGGAGCATCACATTGCCAGAGATGAGAGGCCGCAGTCACGAGGCCTCTGAATTAGTAGGGGGACAAAGTTGCCACATACATACATACATACATACTCCCACCGTAGAATCCATTTCCTCCTAAACTTTTTTTTACTTAGATTTTTTTCCTTACAAATTTACAACATAACTTCATCAGAATTTTGCATTTTTTTCATAAATCTGTGAATCTTTTATAAATTTAGAAGTTTTTTCTCATAAATTTGCACTTTTTTCTTATAAATTTGTGCCTTTTTTCCGTCATAAATTTTTAACTTTTCTCTCATAAATTTGTGCTTTTTTCTTGTAAAGCTGTGGCTTTTTTTTCTCATGAATTTCTTCCTTTTTTGTAAGTTTGTGTCTTTTTCATCATAAATTTGCAACTTTTCTTCTTGTAAATTTGTGCCTTTTTTCTTTTAAATGTGTGCCCTTTGTCACCGTAAATTTGCAGATTTTATTGTATATTTGCACCTGTTTTCTCATTAATTTGTGGGGGGGGGTTCTTGTAAATTTGCACATTTTTTCTTGTAAAATTTGCATATTTTTCTTGTAAATTTGTGCCTTTTTCATCATAAATTTGCAAAGTTTTTCCTTGTATATTTGCACCCGTTTTCTCATTAATTTGCATTTTTTCTTGTAAATTTGTACCTTTTCTCTTAGAAATTTGTGCTTTTTTCTTGTAAATTTGTGCCTTTTTTCTTGTAAAATAGTGACTTTTTTCTTATACAATTTCTACTTTTTTCTTGGAAATTACTGTAAATTTGTGCCTTTTTTCATCATAAATTTGCACCTTTTTTCTTGTCAGTTTGTGTTTATTTTCATCATAAATTTGTGACTTTTTTCTTGTAAATTTTCACCTGTTTTCTTATTGTGTTTTTTTTTTCCTTGTAAAGTTGTGGCTTTTTTTCTTGTCCTTTCCCCTTCTTTTCTCATACCTTTGTTACTTTTCATTTATTCATTCATTCATTCATTCATCTACCTCCCATTATAAAAATCAGGGCCCCAGCAAAGACAGTCTTGCATTTGCCAAGCTAGAAACGGCTGTGACTGAACAGAAAAATGTGTGCATTCGTTGTGGTCCAGCTGCCGTTCAGTGCAGACATCAGGTATTCCTCCCACGGTGCAGCAGTGTGGTTTCTAACAGCATGGGTCAGACTCCGCAGCAGCAGTACCTGGATTTTCTGCCACATATTGAGGTCAGAGACAAACAAAACTGAACAAATACTGAACATGAAAGTTTAATGGAGAAACTTGAGAGTTAACGCAGGGTTTCCCCACCCGTAGACTGCTGTGCACACAAGCATATGATTGATCTTGTGTTTTTCTTTCTTCCTCCCTCAGCATCTTATTTATTTGATCAGAGGAAAAGCTTGTGGTGCTTTTTTGGGGGGGCTCCAAGCCTTCATCAGATTGAATTATGAACAAAAATTCTCTGATCGTGTACTAAATATTTTGAGTAAACACTCAACACCTTTACAACAAAAGAGCGTAAAGAGCATTTTAGAGCACTACATCAGAGCACTACGCTCCCAAAATGCAGGTTTACTTGTAATACCTAGAATCTCCAAAAGTACATTGGGAGGCAGAGCCTTCAGTTATCAAGCTCCTCTCCTGTGGAATCAGCTGCCAATCTGGATTCGGGAGTCAGACTCGATCTCTGCAGCTGGGAGGGAGTTAACTTTAACAGTTTTAAAGCCTTTTTGGGGGGAGGGGCACTTGAGCAAATTTATGAACTTGCATTTGCAAAGTGGCAAAAGGTACAGCATATGACTTCATTATTACATTAAGTTTTAGGGCAGCACGATGGCACAGTGGTTAGCACTGTGGCAGTACAGCAACTCACCCTTGGCCATGGGATCTTGGGTTCGATCCCACCCCCTGACCAACAGTGATCTGTGTGGAGTTTGCCTGTTCTTCCTGTGTCTGCATGAGTTTACGCCGGGATTTCTCCAGTTCCTCCCACAGGGGTCAAAAACATGCAGGTTCGGTTAAATGGCATCAGCTGGGGAGGTATGAATGTGAGTTTCCCCTTGCCCCTTCCCCCCAGGCCACAGTTGTAAATAAGAATGTGTTCTTAATCTGTTCTGCCTGGTTAAAAAAAAAAAAAAAAGGTTATTCAAGCCAAAATTGATCAAAATATTCCCTAACACAACAATTTCAAAGATAAAAAATTTGCTAAAAAATAAAAAGTTACAAGTTTAAGAAAAAATGTTACAAATTTACAAGAAAAACAAGCAGAGAAGAGCTAAACTCAGCAGTGAGAAGCTAGCTAACGTTTGCTTAACTCAGATTATGGGAGTTTTCTATAAATTTTGCTAATGCCCATTAGGCATTCTTGTTCATCTACCAACACTTGATTATATACCTGTATTGATGGTAAATGTTATTTATCTTATTTTTCTATGGTTTATTATACTCTGACAGGGACCAAAGGTGGATGGCTGCTGGTAGCAGTTGATCATTCACTCATTCATGGTGCTCTCTGGTCTTATTGTACTGCTGGAACCGGTCATATCCTCTCAACCACTGAAACCACACACTCCTGTCCACTAGTGATGCTCTATTTCATTCACTATTTGCTCTTTACGAGAAATTTATGTTAGTTGGCTTAGGCTGTGTTCACTACTAGAGCTAGGAGGTACACAACCAACATTAGCAATGTGGTGTCATCAACTGACCTCAGCGCAGGGTGAACTGGGTCTGATGAGCATTTAAAGACACGGGAACTTGTCTGAGAATTCTCATTGATTTGAAAGCCTGCAACTGACCTCTGACCTTGTTCTTTAGTTCAAGGTCAGCCAAATTCAAATTCGGAGATTTGTCATCGATATAGCTATGGTAGGGGTGTCCAGTCATGTGCCATGGAGAGCCAAGACCCTGCAGATTTCCTTTTCTACCTAGTCTCTTCAGCAGGTGCTTTCACTTATCAGCAGTCAATGGGAAGAAATTCTTCAACTGCTGTTGAAGACACTGGTTGGAGGTAAAGCCTACAGGGTCTTGGCCCCAAGACCCTGCAGGCTTCACCTTGGGCCCCTGAGCTATGATATCAACATGAAAAGCCTCCCTCATTTCCTTCCCAAGTTATCATGTTTACAAGATTTGGGAATGAAAATGACCTTGAGGTCAAGGCCACCCAAATTCAAACTTGTTCAAGATTTCTGTTAGATACAACTATGCTACAGATTTGAAAAAAAAACAAAACAAAAACAAAACAACCCCCCCCCCACATCATTTCATTTTTTTGTTATGGCATTTACAAAACGGGTATTTCTGGCATCACTGCCTAAAAACTGGTTCAAGGTCACTCAAGTTCGAACTTATTTGAGATTTCTCAAAGATGCAACTATGCTATCAATATGAAAAGCCTACATTATTTCCTTCTCAAGTTTTTGCATCTACAAGATTTGGGGAAAAACTGACTTCTGACCTTGACCCAAATTTGAACTTTGAACAACTATGCAATTGATTTGAAAAGCCTACATCATTTCTTTCTCTAGTTATCGTGTTCACAAGGTAGGCGTTGATGCTACTGCTACCACCGCCCATTCACCCGGTGGGGTGACGACAACACCCCTTCAGTCTTTTAGAGGTTTTAAGAGACGAGAGGTAAAAAGTGCTTTAAATATCTCCTTTAAACATCAGTATTTCACAGCAAATGCATCGCTAACTGTACCTCTACCAACCCTGTGCTGTTGTGAGCCAGTGATGTTACTAAAATGGCAATTCATTGGTGATTTATGAACATGACTTGAGAGATCATGCTGTGTCTTTGGCGTTTGGAGATGTAGAGCAGCATGAGTGTCATGTACATGTCAGAGATGAATCTGAAAGACTGCATGTTAATTTGAATGATGTATTATTCACAGATTATTGGAGGTCTGTACAAGATAGAGATTTCAGTGTTTTAGCTACACAATGCCTAGGGCTAAAAGAATAAAGCCTTCAAATACTTTTTCCAAACAATTTTATAGATTTTGTATTTGGGCTTTACTGCCTTATAAATACTCTTTCTCTTAATAGCTCTGTGAGGAACCTTGGAGTTATTTTTGATCAGGATTTGTCCTTCAATTCACATATTAAATTTGTTTCTAAGACTGCCTTCTATCATTTGCGTAATATTGCCAAGATTAGGAGCATCTTGTCTCAGAGTGATGCTGAGAAGCTGATCCACGCTTTTGTTAGCTCGAGATTAGATTATTGTAATTCTTTATTATCAGGCTGTCCTAAAACATCTTTAAAAAGTCTTCAGCTGATCCAAAATGCTGCAGCAAGAGTTTTAACAGGTACTAGAAAGAGAGATCATATCTCTCCGGTTCTGGCCTCCCTTCATTGGCTTCCCATAGAGTTTAGAATTAAGTTTAAAATCCTTCTTCTTACTTACAAAGCTCTAAACAATCAGGCTCCTTTTTATTTAAAAGATCTGATACTACCGTATCATCCTAACAGAGCACTACGCTCCCAAAATGCAGGTTTACTTGTAATACCTAGAATCTCCAAAAGTACAATGGGAGGCAGAGCCTTCAGTTATCAAGCTCCTCTCCTGTGGAATCAGCTGCCAATCTGGATTCGGGAGTCAGACTCGATCTCTGTTTTTAAGAATAGGGCTAAAACCTACCTTTTTGATATAGCCTACAATTAGGGAGGGATCATGTGTTTCTGAACCCTCCCTTAGTTATGCTGCTAATAGGTTTAGTCAGCCGGGGGACCTCCAGTAATGCACTGGGCCTCACTCCTTTCCTCACTCTCTATGAAATTTTTTTTTTTTTTTTGCTGGTCATTAACATTTGTTTGTTCTCTCCCATAGATTGAGTCCCCATCGTGCTGTTTGCTCTCTACATGTCTGTTCTTTTCTTCTTCTCTGTCCCCTCACCCCCCAGCCAGTCGCAGCAGATGACTGCCCCTCCCTGAGCCTGGTTCTGCTGGAGGTTTCTTCCTGTTAAAAGGGAGTTTTTCCTCTCCACCGTCGCCAAGTGCTTGCTCACAGGGGATCGCCTGATTGCTGGGGTCTTTCTGCAACTGTGGGGGTCCTCCCTACAGTTGATAGTGCTATGAGATGACTGTTGTTGTGAAATGGCGCTATATAAATAAAGTTGAATTGAATTGAATTGAATTGAATTGAATTTTAGTTCATTTTTTTTTCTTAAGAAAGACACCCTTAGTTAATATTGGTGTTGTCATGCTGTTGTCCAAATTAGGAGGTAATGCTTTGGATACATTGGATCACTCTGAACTTTTCAGCCCCCCTCATATGTGTGCAATTTGTGATTTTAACTGAATGTCTGAAAACATTAAGGGCAGATTTTGATGAAATTAGCAGCCTTTTTTATCATAAATTTGTGACCTTTTTCCTCAAAAATTTTCAGCTTTTTTCTCTGAAATTTAATTTTTTTTTCTTGTAAACTGGCAGATTTTTCTTTGTAAATTTTCAACTTTTTTTCTTTTAAATCTGCAGCTTTTTTCTGATATATTTGTAATTTATTTATCTTTACAATTGCAATGTTTTTCCTATAAATGTTCATATTTTTTTATATAAATTTGTAACTTTTTATTATTAATTTGCATTTTTTTCTTGTAAACTGGCAGTTTTTTCCTGTAAATTTTCAACTTTTTTCCTCTTAAATTTGCAGCTTTCCTTAAAGAAATTGACTTTTCTCTCATAAATTTGCTACTTTGTGTAAATTTTCAACTTTTTTTTAATATTTGAAACATTTTTTACAAAAAGTTGCAGTGTTTCCTGTAAAGTTTCATCTTTTTTCTAATAAATTTGCAGCTTTTTTCCTCAAAAATTTGCAATTTCTTTCTGTATTTTTTCTTCCTTTTTCTTATAAATGTGCAACTTTTTTTCTCATGAAGATGCACCTTTCTCATAAATTTGTGACTTTTTTCTCAAACTTCTGATGTTTTTCCTGTAAATTATCAACTTTTTTCTTGTAGATTTGCTGTTTATTTCTTGTAAATTGGCAAATTTTTTCCTTTAGATTTTCAACCTTTTTCTTATAAATTTGCAACTTTTTTTCTCAGAAATTTGGCTTTTTTTCTCAAAAATATTCATTTTTTTCTCATAAATTTTTGACTTTTTCCTCAAAAATTTTCAACGTTTTTCTCAAAAATTTGCCATTTTTTTCTTCTAAATTGCTGTAAATGTTTGACTTTTTTCTCTTAAAGTTGTACCTTTTTCTTGAAAATGTGTGATTTTTTTTCTCATAAATTTGCAGCTTTTTTCTCAAACTTGCATTTTTTTTTGTAAATTTTCTTTTTTTTTTTTGCAAATTTGCAACGGTTTTCTTATAAACTTGCAGCTTCTTTCTCAAAAATTTGCAATTTTTTTCTCCTGTAACCTTTCATCATCTCAAGAGTGAGATGTCAAAAGAGAAGAAGAAGAAGAAGCTGGAGGCAGGAAAACGGAAGAGGAAATAAGTGTGATAAAAGAGGAGCGGCTTTGGAGGAAAAGGGAGACAGAAGAGTGACAGAAAAAGGAATGGAAGCAGGGTTAATGCAGTTAAGTGGCAGTGTGAGAAGATTAATGATTTTAATTCATTATTTAGGCTTCAGCCACACAGACGAGGAGGAGAGTGAGAGGGAGCTCCTCCTGATGAAGCTTCATATTTCTGCTTCAATCGCTTCATCACATTCATAGTTTCTGTTGACAGACTCATCTGGAGCTGTCATTTCTGGGATTTAACTTTAATCTTTATTTCCAGATTAAAGCTGCCAGGATTTATGTTTGATACGATCATCTCGAAATTAGCTGTGATGCCCTCTTTAAAACATGGAAGAGATTAAGGACATATGAGTCAGAGTTTCAGACAGTAAATTAGTCTGGAAGTTTGTTTCCGAATAAGCGATGCTAACATTAGCTGAGACAGACGGCATGTTTTCCTCTCCTCTATAACCAAACACTGACTGGTGGTGGGTAAATTGGTTCGTTAGTGCACCGGTTTTTACCTTCAAGAGAGGAGCTAATGTTTTTGCCAGCGTTGGTTGGTTTGTCTGTCTGTTAGCAACATCACTCAAAAAGTTATGAACGGATTTTGATGAAATTTTCAGGAAAGGTGTGTAATGGCACGGGAAACAGATGATTAGATTTTGGTGATGATCTGAGAGTGCATACCTCCACCAAGGGCATTGTTTGTATTTGTGCTGCAGGATTGCAAAAAAACTACTGTATGGATTTGGATGAAATTTTCACCAAAGGTGGTCCTTGGGCTGCAGAAAAACCCATTAGATTTTGTAGCTGATCTATAAGCACATACCTTTACCAAGGCCCTGTCTTGCAAAGCATGGTGGGATGGAGGCAGGGAGGTACGGACAGATGGATGGACAAAGGGTGGGAAGGAAGGAGCCTTGGCGGAGGCATGCACTCTGAGTACTTTACTAGTTTCACTATATCACAGAAGATTTCTGAAGCATTCCTTTGGTGTGTCTTAAAGGTCACGTTCACTAGTGCATGGTGTGTTTTGAGTTTTTACCTTTTAAAATAGTTGGCACTGCTCGTGGTGCATGTCCACTATAGTATGACAACATATCTTATCAGAAGACTGTTTTTGGACTCAGGTTTCAAGAGAACAAAGACGTGTTATGTGTAACTGATTATCAAGAGGCAAACATTAACAAGGTTAACTGTGGTGTGAAAGGAATGGGTGATGTAGTTTATGAGTAATAAGTACATGTAATAGTTTTCCATCAGTTAGCTTCAGAATTAACTCTTAAATTTGCAGTTTTTTCCTTAAAAATATGTGACCTTTTTGTCACAAATTTATGACATTTTTATTGCAAATTTGCAATTTTTCTCAGAAGTTTGGGACTTTTTTCTAAAATTGATTTTTTTTTTCTCAAAAATTTGGGATTTTTCCTCGAAAATTTGCAACTTTTTTCTCATAAATTTGCATATTTTTTTTTACTTCTAAATTGGCAGTTTTTTTCCTGTGACTTTTCAACTTTTTCTCTTAAATTTATAGCTTTTTCCTTATTTTTAAAACTTTTTTCTCATAAATTAACAACTTTGTTCATGTAAATTTTCAACTTTTTTCTCAAAAACTTGCAATGTTTTTCCTGTAAGTTTTCATCTTTTTTCATATAAATGTGACTTTTTTCTCAAAAATTTGCAATTTATTTCCTGTAACTTTTCTGCTTTTTTCTCTTAAATTTGCAGCTTTGTTCTTAAAAAATTGTGACCTTTTTTCTTATAAATTTACAACTTTGTTCATATAAATTTTCAACCTTTTTCTTATAAATTTGCAACTTTTTTTTCCAAAATTTGCAATGTTTTTTTTTCTGTAAATTTTAATCTTTTTTTCTCATAAATTTACAACTTTGTTCTCATAAATTTGTGACTTTTTTCTCAAAATGTTGCAGTTTTTTTCTTTTAAATTGGCATTTTTTTCCTGTAAATTTTCAAATTTTTTCTCTTAAATTTACAGCTTTTTTCTTAAAAATTTGTGACTTTTTTCTTATAAGTTTGCAATTTTATTTGTGTAAGTTTTCAACAATTGTCTTATATATTTGCAACTTTTTTTCTCAAAGCTTTGCAATGGTTTTCATGCAGTTAGCTTCAGAACTAGCAGTGCTACTGTTGCATTAGCTTAGCAAGTGTGGTTTTTGTTGGTATTTTCTTTCATTTCCAGTCACCCAACAAGATGTGCTTGCTTCATTCTGTTTTATTCTGTTATACTTTTACTGTGAAAGTCAGTGTTAGCGTTAGCTCATCTAGGCAACCGTGTTGGTCTGTCTAACACATTAGTGCTTGTCTAGTGCTAGCTCAGCTGTTGGATAACAGTTAGGCCTTGCTATTTTTTATATATTCTGTCTGCTCTCATTAGATGTCCTTGTGTGTCTACAGCACTTGGCCATACCAAGGGGTCTAGGTCACTGAAGCAGCAGTCTTGACTTCTCTCTCCCTAGCCACCTCCTCCTCCATTTTCCCCTCACTTGTGAATAAGAGCCCAAGATACTTGAAATCCTCCACCTGGGGCAGGATCTCGTTCCCAACCCGGAGAGGACATTCCACCTTTGTCCAGCTTAGGACCATGGACTTGGACTTCTCATCCCAGCCAATTCACACATGGTAGACAACCACTCCAGTAGGACCTGTAGGTCATTGCTCAATCAAGCTAACAGGACCACATCATCTGCAAACAGCAGAGACGAGATCCTGTGGACACTGAACATGACACCGTCCGTTCCTTGGTGGTGCCCAGAAATCCTGTCCATAAAAATAATGAACAGGATTGATGACAAAGGGCAGCCCTGGTGGAGTCCAACTCTCACTGGGAACAAGTTTGGTTGTTGGCAGTACAAACCAAACTCTCACAATGGTCATTTAGAGACTGGATAGCCCATAGCAATGAGCTTGATACCCCATTTTGACTGGCATGAAAGGCAGTTAGCTGTTGTGACATGCGCTCTCATTACTGTAACGATTAAAGTTTGGGTAATGGTTTGGTGACTGGATCATTTTCAAACCAAAATTACTTAAAACTTTACCACTGTAAAGCAGTGGGTGGCAGTGGCTCCGGAGGTAGAGCGGGTCATCCAATAACCGGATGGGTGGTGGTTCAAATCCCGCCATCCTGCCATTGTGTCCCTGGGCAAGACACTTTACCCACCTTGCCTCCAGTGTCCATGACACTGGGTACGAATGTGTATAAATGTTTAGTTGTGGTCAGAGAGGCCATTTGCGGGGATTGGCAGCCATGTTTCAGAATCAGAATCAGAAAAGATTTATTGCCAAGTACATTAACAGATCACTGATAACATACGAGAGAATTTGACTTGACACAGAAAATGAACCTGCATTTCCAGTGACACGGCTGCATCAGAGACGCGCCTGCCAACAGGATAGTGGGTACAGAAGCATAAGAATAAGAATAATACGAGGAACAATAGGAAGGAGCAAAAAAATCATTGATTCAAAATACTGGTTACATAATTAATCAATATTAAGATTTCAAGGAAAAAAAAAGCTCTCGATGCACATTCGCTACACAGGATTCACAAGACACAAGAGAGCAGTGTGTGTATCTTTATTCAGTTCATGGATCAATGTGTGTGCGGTGTTGAGCAGTGTTGATGATAATAAGAGAGACAACAAGGACACTTGGCAGGAGATGTTTTGTCTGGCTGCCGCCGAGTCCTTATCTTGGCAGGCTGTCCAGATGGCTGTCCAAGGCCTTATGCTCGATGATTTTGAAAACACAGACTGCAGACAGCCAGGAGGAATTTTCATGGGGAAATTGAGCCAAATCGGACTGATCACAGAGAAGGCTTTTTATTTCTTCTGTAGATTCAGTACTTAATCCTTCATTGCGGGGCTTTAAATCCATCGTGGAAAGACCTAAGCGAGACCATGATGTAATCCACCTTCCGAGACAGTTCTCCATTTGTCGCTATCAGGATCTTCTCCAATTTTTCAATTTGACAGATGTACCTCGCCTGGCCAGCATTTTGATAGGTTGTATCCATCTTCAGCAATTTGCGGTACACCAGGACAATCCCAGTTCCAATCAGAAAGATCCCGATCACCATTACCACGAAGACATACAAATCTTCAATATCTTCGATAGAGAGATTAGTGAGACACAAGATTTTCCAATTACTTGTGTCACGTAAATAGCCCGCTGGAGCCGTACCTGCGGGGCAAACAGCTTCCCCCGGAGCACTTTTCCTTGTTGAAAAAAAAGTGTCAATTGTGTTCAAAGCCCAGCTTATTAACTCCATAATTTCTTTCTTTCGACGGTCGCAGTTAGACGCAGACAGACAACAGCAAGCTGGGATCCAGTAGTTGGGGGGGAAGGAAAAAAAGTCAGAGCAGGAGAGGAGGAAAAAGCGTCTACTCTCTTGGGAGGGCGGAAGTGAAGTGATGTTTCCGTCAGTCTGCTCCAGGGTAGCTGTGGCTACAGTAGTAGCTTTCTGCTATCAGTGTCTGTCTGTAGAGGGAGTGAATTAATAATGAAAAGTGCTATATAAATCCGATGCATTGTTATTATTTCACTTCCGAGGGTGAAACTGGGCATCCTGGCAGAACTAAAAACAATATCTGTCACAAGTCTGTGGTGGACCACTCCCAGTTACACAGGGTGAGATTGGACATCCTGGCAGATAAGCACATCTGTCGCAAGGTCTGTGGTGGCCTTTTACCAGTCGGTGCATTGTGACATGCACTACATAAAGAGCAGAGATAAACAAACCTATTATCTGGTCAGTCACTGCAACAGATACTGGAGTCAGTTTATCTTGGCCTGTCCTTGCCACTGATAATACCTCTATCTGCCAAGAATGTGCCGCTAGTCCAGCAAAAGCTAGCGGTACTCAAATACTTTGTAAGCAGTTTCATGAAATGGTCAGTCAGAAAGCAACTCATGCCGGCTCGGACGTCACCTGGGTTGGCGGGGCCAAGTGTTCCTGGCAGCGGAGGGTGGGGGACGGAGCTGCGTGGATGAATCTGATCAGACCTAAATGAAACAAATCATTGTCACCCCCGACAGACTGCTATGATGATGATGATGATGATTCCACAACTTTCCTCCTCTCTTCCACTGTACCCAACCTTACAAAAACATGTAATATACACAGAAAAATCAACCTTTCCGTGTATATTACACATTTTCTAAGAGTGGGTTAATGCATAGGTGTTTTTGTGAAACTGAGCTTGAAAGTCACAGGTACAAGCAGTCACTTAGTTTGCATTTGAGTCATTGGCCAAAACTCCAGACTATGATACAGCTACACCTCAGCCAGCATACCCCACTGTAGGTTAAATCTGGGCTGTCTTATGGGTCTCATGTTGACCTCATTTGTGTTTTCCCACATGGACTTTACCTGTGGTACAGGTAAGCAGGTAATCTGTTTACCTGCTTTAAACCCAACTTGGCCCCATGTGGGTTTAAAATGGGTGACCAGGTTTCAGTAGCACTTGTGTCATAGGCATAATTACAAGGGAAAAAAAGCACAAATTTATCAGAAAAAATGTGAAAATTTTTGAATGAATGAAGGCTTTATTTCAGACATGTGAGTCAACATAATCAAATCAAAATATTCAAATCAATAAATGCATACTACAAACACAACACATTCGAAAAGAAGCAGGAAGAAGCAAATGCTTTTTTAATCCTACCCCTTCTCCACTATTCAGTCTTAATCATCAGTTGCATCCGTAAACATATAGATGCATATACACAGCCATACATACCCGTATTTACATATGTATGTGTCATGATGCTGAGCACAGTATACAGTGTATTCTTGATTATTTTTCTCACCTCATTGTTATTTGACTTCATGTTTGGTTTTGAATGTTTTTGTGATTTTAGTTTGCTAGTTGTCCAGTTTGTGTAAGAATATTATTTCCTTAGCTTGCCCTTACTATGTTGGCATATTATTATTGTCTGTCTTTTGTATTTTGTCTGAATCTGGGTTGGTATTCTTCTGTCATGTCCTCCGTGCTTTTACTGTGATAGTGTCCTTTGTTACTTCCTGTATCTCCTAGCTAGTTTTGCGGTTGTCCTCAGCTGTTTGTATTTCAGTTAATTATCTTCGCTCCTGTTCCACACACCTGTTCCCTTTTGTCATCATTTCCTTTGCCTTATTTAAGGGGCTGTGTGCTATTGTCCGGCACAGCACCCTTCGCATCAACAGGACGTAAGTTCTTCTTTATTTTCCTCAGTATTTTTTCTATGCAATCCCAATGTGTGTTTCTAGCTTTGCTCTCCAGGTGTAACTGGCAATTCCTCTTGCCTTAGCTGTTTGCTATTTTTGGCTTCACCTGTATCCCCCTGCTTCAACTAGTTTTGTAAGCTTCTGTTCATTTTTTTTGTATTGTGTCACTATTAAACAAACTCACAGCCGGCACATGGTTCCTTAATTCTGCCCTGAAAAGGGAGTTTATGACAGAAGGGTGCTGCCAGTTAGGACACCAGCACCTGGGAGTTTGCTCTTTTGGTTTTCCCTCCCGCATTTTTTGTTTTGTCTGGAGTTTTTTGGGTGTAATGACCACCATGGACTTCGGGTTATTTGGACTGAGTGAGGAGGAGTGTGGGGTGGCAGAACTCATTGTGCATTTTGCTTCAAAGGTTCAAGCCACCCACACTCCTGCAGTTGCCTTTGGTTTTGTGGACAGCGCGGCCTGGCTGATCGAGGCATGTTCCCAGTCTCTGGAGCTACCCGGGTTTGACTGCTCTCCTCACCATGGTGGTCGAGTCCCAGCGGCAACTCGGTGAGCTGGTGAGGGATTCCCCTTCAGTGTGACCTGAACTGGCGAAGAAGCGCTCCTGGGTGCGGAAGGCTCATCCACCTCGCCAGGAGCCCGTGTCCTCACCCATCCACCAGATGGCCCCCAGAGCTCCCGGAGGGACATTGTCTGGCTCTGGAACAGTAGCTAATTCCATCACGCCCCGGGAATTCAGGCAAGTGCTTATTCATTCACTTTCTCTCTCTGCTGAAACCTCTTGCCTAATTCCCAGTGGTGAGGCTCAGTCATTACAGTCCACAGGGTCCTCACCATCAGCTGCTGTTACCATCTCCTCACCTGTATCTCCTGTCTCCCTGAAATGTCCGCCGGTCCTGGGAGAGAGCCGTCAGACGACGGAGGGGCTTGTGGATCCTGAGGGCCATGGTCCAGCCCCACCACCATGCCCCGTGAGGGAGAGAAGCGCCTTCTGTGTCCCGAAGCCTGTGCTGACAAAAAAACGTCCCCTGGTTTCGGCGTCGCGGGACCTGGTGCCATCAGTGAGACATTCTCTGGCTCCACTCCTAGGGGCCAGGGGCTTACCTATGTCGAAGTCTGCGCTGACGATCCAGTGTCCCCAAGCTCCGACATCTCGCCAGATGACCTCTGCCCATCCTGGGAGAGCAGCATCTGGTTCTTTGGCCGCAGCTTCCATCACGCCCCGTGAGAAAAGGCGAGTGTTTCTCCATTGTTTTCCTAATATTAATGAACAATCTTGCCTAACTCCCAGTGGTGAGACTCAGCTCCAGCAACTCACCGAGTCCTCACTGCCTGTTACCAATGTCAACCCCTCACCTGCAATCTCCATGCTTCCTCCTATCTCCCCTGAGTGTCCGCCGGTTCTGGGATTGAGCTGCCGGACGATGGAGGAGCCTGAGTTCCTGGAGGATTTGGTTCCAGCCCGCAGCCACGACCCGGATGGAGGGAGAGTGCCTCTGGGAACCTAAAGCCCGTGCCGACAGTGGAGTGTCTCCGGACTTCAGCTATGCAGGACTTGGCACCAGCGATGAGATGACCTCCAGCTGCTATGCTGGAGGAGCCACCTGTGTTGTCCGCTTCACCTGGAGGTCCTGGAGCTGCAACCATCATCACGCCTGCTGCTGGGGCCACTGCAGCAGGTTCGCCGGAGTCCTGGATGGCGGTGGAGTTCGAGTTCAGGCAAGTACTCTGTTCTGTTCCTCCAACTGCAGATTCAGAGAAATCTTGTCTGACTCGGGGTGGGGGGAGTCAGGTGCAGATGTCTTCTGCTCCTGAGATCCCCTCGCTGGGCTCCACTGCTGCCGGTGATTCTTCTCTGGCATCTTCTTTGTGTTTGTCTTTCAAGGTGACCATGTCGAGTGTGAACGCCCAGATGGAGGGACTCAAGTCGCCCCTGCCTGGATCGCCGTAATCCTGGATGACGGTGGAGTCTCTGTTGCTCTGTTCTGTTACCACCTCATCAGATCTAGAGATTTCTTGTTCTGCTCAGGGTGGGGAGAGCCAGTCGTAGCGGTCAACTGCTGCTGGCATCTCCTCATCAGGCTCCACTGCTGCCAGTGGTAGTAACCTGGCATGTGTTTTTTTTCTTTCCTGCTTGAGTCCTCATCTGGGTCTGTGGCTGGTCAGCCATTTCCGCTGCCTGAGGCCGTCGTGGGTTCCTCTCTTCTGCCCAAAGCCGTCGTGGGTTTCTCTCCTCTGGCCGGGAGTTTCGTGGTTGTCCTCAGCTGTTTGTATTTCAGTTAATTATCTTCGCTTCTGTTCCACACACCTGTTCCCTTTTGTCATCATTTCCTTTGCCTTATTTAAGGGGCTATGCGCTATTGTCCGGTACAGCACCCTTCGCATTAACAGGACATAAGTTCCTCTTTATTTTCCTCAGTGTTTTCTCTGTGCAATCCCAGTGTGTGTTTCTAGTTTTGTTCTCCAGGTGTAACCGGCGATTCCTCTCACCTTAGCTGTTTGCTATTTTTGGCTTCACCTGTATTCCCCTGCTTCAACTAGTTTTGTAAGCTTCTGTTCATGTTTTTGTGTTAGTTAATTCCTTTCACGCCATGAAGGCGCATAGGGCGGCGCCCATCTCCGTTTCCCTGACCCTAGGCCACACAGCTACTGTAAGTAGTGAAAGCTACAGTGGGGGGTCAGTCCACTGGTAGCTCTGTGCGTAACTTTTACTTTCCCCGTTCCATTATGCGGAGCACCACGCTAGAAGGCAGAAAGTACCATTTTTATATGGTCTTTGGTATGACCCGGCCGGGATTTGAACCCCTGCCTCCCGGGTGTGGGGCGGATGCTCTACCAACTGAGCCACCACTCCGGTCATGTTTTTGTGTTGTCACTATTAAATCTGCAAACTCACAGCCGGCGCATGGTTCCTTAATTCTGCCCTGAAAAGGGAGTTTATGACAAAACGTATATTTATAAGAAAATAACATAAACAAATAATCTGTGAAAACGCATGATGATTGTCAGAATCCTTCATCCTCCTCACTATATCTCATTAAGACCATGTTTTTGTACAGCTTTTTAAACTGGCTCATGCTTGGACATCTCTTGGGCTCCACATTTAATCTGTTCCACAACTTCACATGTGGAAATACAAAATGATTTTAACGTTGTACGAAATTGAAGATGTTTTAGTTTTAACTCCCCCCTCAAATTATATCCCCGGTGTCTATTAAAAAACAATTTTTGAATATTTCCAGGAAGTCAGTTGTTTATTGCTTCAACATTCAAAGATTTTATTTGTCAATACTACTACATGTACAGGACATACAGGAGAATTGAAATAGGATTTCTCTCTCTCCCTTCAGTGGTGTGCACAATACAAAAAAAAAAGAAAAAGGAATAAGGCTGGAAAACAACAACAGCAGTCTATGTACAGTAATGCCACCCATAGTGCAAATGGCGACAAAAGATAGATCCAGACCTTCCATAGTGCAAATAAAGATAAGCAATGAACGATGAGACCCAGCTGTCTTATATACAGAAAAGTAGAGCAGTAATACTTGTAGTACCAAGTTCAGTGCAATAGTGTAGGTGCAGACAGTGACAGATAGGACTGCACATGATCAGTATTGCAATGACAGACAGACAGCAGCAGATATGGTTGCAGTAAAGAGCAGAGACATACAGCAGCAAATGTATTACTGTTGGTGTGCCAGTCTTTCTGTACCAACAGCTGAGGTAGTTATTGTGTTGGTGAGTACATTAAGGTCCGGGAAGGGGGGGGTCCTGATGGCCTGATGAACAAAGTTGTTTAGTAGTCTTGTGGTGTGGGCCTGGGGGCACTGGCACCTTTTCCCCGAGGGCAGGGGGATGAAGAGGGGGTGTCAGGGGTGGGAGGTGTCGCCTGCAATGTTGATGGCTCTGCGGGTGAGGCAGGTGAGGTAGATGTCCGAGAGTGGGGGCAGGGGGCACCGATGATCTTGCTGGCAGTTTTTACTGTGTGTTGTAGTGTCTTCTGGCAGAAGGCAGTCCAGCTTCCATACCACACAGTGATGCAGCTGGTGTGGATGCTCTCAATGGTGCCCTGGTAGAATGAGCACATGATGGGGGATGGGACTCATGCTCTCCTCAGTTTGCGGAGGAAATGGAGGCAAGTTTGAGCCTTCTTGGCCAGTGATGTGGTGTTGTTGTTGGAACAGGAGAGGTCCTGAGAGATGTGTACCCCCAGGAAGAGGTTATTGTCTTTACACCACTGGACCAGTTGGCTCACCTCATTTCTGTAGTTGGCCTCCTCGTTGTTGGTGATGAGGCCCACCACCATCGTGTCATCTGCAAACTTGATGATGTGGTTAGTGCTGTAGGCTGGTACACAGTCATGGGTCAGCAGGGTGAAGAGCAGTGGGCCGAGCACACACCCTTGTGTTGCCCCGGTGCTCAGTGTGATGGTCTTGGAAGTGTTGCTGCCAACCCGCACGTTCTGTGGCCTCCCTGTGAGAAAGTCCAGCAGCCAGTTACAGAGAGAGGTTTTGAGTGCCAAGTGTCTGAGTTTTTGTATTAGGTGCTGGTGGATGATTGTGTTGAATGCTGAAGTCCAAGATCAGCATTCACACGTAGGAGTTCTTTGTGTCCACGTGGGTGAGGGCTGGGTGGAGAGCAGCAGCGACAGCATCCTCTGTGGATCTGTTTGACCTGTATGCAAACTGAGATATGTCGTGGGAGGAAGGGAGGATGGACTTGATGTTCTGCATGACCAGCCGCTCAAAGCACTTCATTGTGATTGGGGTCTGTGCTACGGGCCGGTAATCATTGTAGCTGGATGGTACAGGCTTCTTTGGGACTGGTATTAAGGTGGCAGTATTAAAACATGTGGGGACAACAGCTTGAGTCGGGTAGATGTTGAAGATGTCAGCCAGGACATTCTTGAGCTCCTCTGCAAAGTCCTTCAGACCACAACCCGGCAGGTTGTCTGGTCCAGTTGTTTTGTGTGGGTTGATCCTGCAGAGGATCCTCTTCACACTAGCCGGATCCAGACTTAAGGCCTGCTTGTCTGGAGGAGGAGTGGGCTTCTGTGCTGATGTACTGTTTTGTGCTTCAAAGCAGCCAAAGAAGTCATTTAGGTTGTTGAGCAGTGTGATGTGGCTCACACAGGTCTGAGATGGAGGTTTGTAGTTGGTGAGGGTCTGTATGCCATGCCAGAGGGAACATGCAACTCTGGTGTTGCTGAAGTGGATGGATATTTTCTTGCTGTACTGTCATTTTTCCTCCTTGATACCACGGGACAGGTTGGCCCTGGTTGTTGTTAGTCCTGCAGTGTCACTGTCCCTGAAGGCTTGGGACAAAGCCTTCAGGAGCCTGTGGACCTCTGCTGTCATCCTTGGCTTTTGGTTGGCATAAACAGTGATGGTTTTGCAGTGAGTGACATCATCAGTGCATTTCACTATGTATGCTACAACAACCTCAGTGTACTCCTCTAGGTTTGTATGTCCATTTTGAGTGGCTGCGTGCTTAAAAGTGTCCCAGTCTGTAGTGCTGAAGCAGTTTTTCAGAGCACCAGAGGCCCCCCTCTGGCCACACACGTACCTGCTTTTTTGTTGGTCTGATTGTTTTCACTCTGGGTTTGTATGCCGGCCTTAACAGGATGGCGATGTGATGAGAGAGACCCAGGTGGGGAAGGGGGGAGGATCTGTATGCTTTATTATGAGTTGTGTACACCAGGTACAGCAAATTGTCTCCTCTTGTTGGGAAGTTTACATGTTGGTGTAAATTTGGTAGGAGGGCCTTTAAATCTGCATGGTTGAAGTCTCCTGCTGTGATGAGGAATCCATCTGGATGCACCATTTGTGTCTCACTGATGGCCTGATAGAGTTCTTGTAGTGCTTTACTTCTCTCGTTGGTGCCGGTGGGCAGGGCATACATGGTGGCTAGTAGGACTGATGAAATTTCTCTCGGAATGTAAACGGGTCGGCACTTCATGATCATAAACTCCACCAATGGAGAACTGTGTTAATGCACAACAGTCACATCTTGGCACCAAGCATCACTGATGTAAACACAGACACCACCCCTGCGTGTCTTCCCTCTTTCTGTGAACACTCTGTTGCTATGATAGCATTTTAGCCCAGCTAACTGAATGGCAGAGTCTGGTATATTGTCATTTAACCATGTTTCCGTAAAGATAAAAACACAGCAATTCTGCACATCACGTTGCGTAGTTCTCAGCAGTTGTATGTGGTCTATTTTGTTGTCTAGTGAGCGTACGTTGGCCAGAATGAGGGAAGGAATTGGGAGTCTGTGTGGGCTAGTGGTTAGCTTCATTCGGATACCGCCATGTTTACCTCTCTTTTGTCGCCGCTCACACCATTTACAGCATCACCACTTCGGATGAGATACAGCAGTCAAGTCCGGGGGTGTTGAGGACTGATCTAGGAAACCTAGGCCACGGAGTTCCTCTGTAACGCTCTGATCCAGGACGTAATGTTTGGTCATATTCCTTATTTCCAGGAGGCTGTGGTGACTGTAGCTTGTGCGCAGCATCATATATGTACATTACATCATCATCGCCTTTCACCCGAAACGGGTATATCCACAGTTCCTTCCTTACTCCTAAAACGGAGTTTGGGTCGACCTACTTTGCGAGAACCATGAGCCAGCTCACAATACAGGAGTTCCTTCACCGGCCTATTATCATTCATTCGACAGACATGACCTAACCAGCGCAGGCGACTCATTACAAGCTTGATCTCGATGTCTTTGACGTGTGCCCACCGCAGCACCTCCTCATTGCTGATGAAATCGTCCCACTTGATGTTTAGTATAAGGCGAAGGTGACGCTGTTGGATTATGCGAAGCTGCCTGACTTCGTGCTGGTAAAGGGTCCAGGTTTCGCTGCCATACATCAGGAGGGGTGTAAGGCACTGATTGTAAACTGCGACTTTGGTAGAGACTGTGAAGTCATGCAAACACCCTCTTGCGCAGACGGCCAAAAGCACACGATGCTGCTTGGATGCGAGATGCAAGTTCCCCCTTCATAGAGCAGTCACTGCTGACATAACTGCTGAGATACTTGAAGCGAGTAACGTTGGCCAATTTGATGTCGTCAATAAAGAACTCAGCTGTATTGCCAATACACATGGTCTCTGTTTTGACTGTGTTGATGCAGAGGCCCATTCTCTTAGCGACGTCATTGTAAGAGGATAATAACGTCTGCAGACCCTCTGGTGTATCACTGAAGATCGCGATATCGTCAGCATACTGAGCTTCTCTAATATATTCTGTGAGGGCTCTGGATTTCGCCTTTAATCTGCAGAGGTCAAAAAGATCGCCATCGTAACGCAGTCTGATCTGTACGCTGCAGGTGTGCTTGATTTCTTTGAAAGCGAGCCAAAGTAGGACTGCTGCGTACATGCCAAAGAGTGTTGGAGCTAGTTTACACCCCTGCTTGACCCCGCTGTTGTATTTAAGGGATTGGGTGAGTTCACCATTGATAGCAAGTCGGGCGTGTACGTCCGTGTATAGTCTCTTGATGATTCTTATAAACTTTGGAGGACAGCCAAGTTTGCCAAGGATGATGAAGAGGAGCTCGCGATTGACCGTGTCAAACGCCTTCACAAAATCCACGAAGGCTATGTACAAACATCTGCGCTGCTCTCTTGTTTTTTCCATCAGCTGGCGAAGGGTGAAAATCCCATCTATTGTACTTCTACCATTTCGATACCCTGACTGCGACTGGGGGTAGATATATTCTGCTAACAGGTGAAGCCTCTGCAAGATAATGCCCGCAAAGACTTTACCGATAGCACTGAGCAGTGAGATTCTTCTGTAATTGCCACAGAGGCTTCTGTCTCCTTTTTTGAACAGAATTGCGATGATGGCGTCTATCCAGTCAGTTGGGATAATCTCTGTAGTCCAGCAGATGTTGAATAGGACAAGTAGGAAAGCTCTTAAGCGACGTCCTCCATGCACAAGTACTTCAGGTAGAATACTGTCTGGACCTGGGCTCTTTCCTAATCAGGTGTTTCTAAGGGCTTGGTCAAGCTCTTGGTCTTCAATTGGGAGGCTCATTGATTCGATAACTGGAAGCTGGTCTATGTCATCGATGATGCTCAAGTCAACATCCGTTGGTTGGTTTAATAAGTCGCTGAAGTGTTCAACCCATCTGTCCTTTATCTTGTCAGGAGCAGTCAGGAGTTCACAATCTTTGGACTTCACAGGATGGGTGCTTCTGGATCTAGGGCCATAGACGGTATTGAGGGTAGCATAAAACTCTCTATGGTTCTTCTCCTGAGAGTACCGCTCTGCCTCCTCAGCTCTGCGCCGGAACCAGTCATTCTTTAGCTGTCTGATCCGCCTTCTTAAAACATGCCTGTCCAAGTTCTTGTCTTGAAGCAGCTTTTGAATTTTTTGGTCCTGATCATCAAACCAGTCATTCTGCACTTGTTTCTTTTTGCCGAAGACATGGGTAGCAGCATTCTGGAGAATAACTCTGAGTTCATCAAAGTCCGTCTTACAGGTAGACAACTTTTTGTCTAGAAAGAGCTCCAGTAATGCTTTTTTGTCATCATCCAAATGTATGTCTAGCTTCTTGGGAGGCCTTGTACCACTCTTCTTGTTTTTAATAAAGAACAGGCACTTAGATACCAGGAGCTTATGATCAGTGAAGCAGTTTGCTGCTCGATTGACTCGTGTCACTGTGACATATGGTTTTGCGGCCTTATTGGATAGTACATGGTCGATTTGGCGCCAGTGCTTTGAACATAGGTGTTGCCGTGTGTTCTTTAAGGTGTTTTTCTGTTTTCTGTATGTACATTAAACACATGAATATACACTTAGGTGTAATACTAGAAAAGCACTCGGAGAGCGCAGACCTCCGCCAAGCGCCACAATTCCCCCCATACAGTGTTTGTGTGTACGTTTTCAGATTCCTTGAGCATGTAAACATATGACTAGCAATTGGATTCACAATGATTATTTGTTTATTTGACAGGGACAGTGCAATAAACACACAATTAATCAATGACAATCAATGTGATAGTGATAGGATTAGTGGTTCAGTAGTAAAAGCATTGCCTCCTTGGCGGAGGTAATAAACTGAAGTGTTGCTGTTGTGTCCATCTCCTCCACTGACGGATGCAAATTGGGTAGACAGGTTGGCGTGGGTTTTATATTATATTGTAACGTGCTGCTCGACATGGCGACGTCCCACCGGGAGGTTCGAACTCACGCCTCCCGCTCCGGAGTCCCGCACTCTACCTGTGTCGCCAATATGGTCAACCCACTTGGCAAGCCAAGTAGGGTGCTCATATTGAGTTCGCTACAATATTATTTTTTGGGGGGTTGCGCTCCGCGGCAAACGAGAATTTAGAAGCTTCGCCGGCAGAGAGCTCGTTTTTGCGCAGCACCTATGGCTGGCCGGTGAATTTCAGCCGGTGAATTTTCAGCCAAATGCGCAGCTCCTATGGCTGGCCGGGGAACTTCTGCCAAAGAATCCGTCGGCGGACAGCTGCCCGTGTGAGGTTTTGCAGTTGCACGCTGGCGGGCCCAGGGCAGCAGTGTTTTCCGCGTCCTTTTGTGCCTAAAACGTTGAAGAACACAGAGTTTGTGTTGCAGATACGACGACCAGCGCCCTCCATTGCGCCTGCGCACATGTTGAAAATGGCTGTATGTCACAGTGTTGAATGAAAAATGCTTTAAAAAATTCCTGTATCCAGACGGTGAACCGGATCACCCCCAAAATTTAATCAGTTCTTCCTTGTACCATTTCCAACAACGCCTGAAAGTTTCATGGAAATCCGTCCAAGATTTTTTGAGTTATCTTGCTAACCAACAGACAAACAGACAGACAAACAAACACACAGACAAACGCCGGCACAAACATTACCTCCTCCTGGCCTTTTCGGCCTGGCGGAGGTAATAAACAACACTAAATGGCACAAAACATGAAGAGAGAAGAGAGGCCGCTGCATGTTCACACACCACCTAGTGACTTAAGTTACTATAAGTTAAGTGCTTTATACATTAGTTGTGCTGAGATAGGTACCACCCTATACACCACATTGTGTCCAACATGCTGTGGAAGAGACTGACTTAACTTGGAAATGAACCAGATCAGAGAATTTTAATAGTTTTGATTTTAAGAAGAGTGAATTTGTGTGATCTCTATTACTAGTTTTGTGAATTATCCTTATACAGACTTGGACAAAATTGTTGGTACCCCTCTTTTAATGAAAGAAAAACTCATAATAGTCACAGAAATAACTTGAATCTGACAAAAGTGATAATAAATAAAAATTCTATGAAAATTAACCAATGAAAATCAGGCAATGCTTTTGAATTGTGGTTCAACAGAATTATTTTAAAAAACAAACTCATGAAACAGGCCTGGACAAAAGTGATGGTACCCTTAACTTAATATTTTGTTGCACAACCTTTTGAGGCAATCACTGCAAACAAACGATTTCTGTAACTGTCAATGAGACTTCTGCACCTCTCAGCAGGTATTTTGGCTCACTCCTCATGAGCAGACTGCTCCAGTTGTCTCAGGTTTGAAGGGTGCCTTCTCCAGATGGCATGTTTCAGCTCCTTCCACAGATGTTCAATAAGATTTAGATCAGGGCTCACAGAAGGCCACTTTAGAATAGTCCAATGTTTGGCTCTTAGGCATTCTTGGGTGTTTTTAGCTATGTGTTTTGGGTCATTATCCTGTTGCAAGACCCATGACCTGCGACTGAGACCAAGCTGTCTGACACTGGGCAGCATATTTCTCTCTAGAATACCTTGATAGTCTTGAGATTTCATTGTACCCTGCACAGATTCAAGACACCCTGTGCCAGATGCAGCAAAGCAGCCCCACAACATAACAGAACCTCCTCCACGTTTCACAGCAGGGACAGTGTTCTTTTCTTGGTATGCTTCATTTTTGCGTCTGTGAGCATAGAGCTGATGTGCCTTGCCAAAAAGTTGCAGTTTTGTCTCGTCTGTCCATAGGACATTCTCCCAGAAGCTTTGTGGCTTGTCAACATGCAGTTTGGCAAATTCCAGTCTGGCTTTTTTATGATTTGTTTTCAACAGTGGTGTCCTCCTTGGTCATCTCCCATGAAGTCCACTTTGGCTCAAACAACGACGGATGCTGCGATCTGACACTGATGTACCTTGACCTTGAAGTTCACCATGAATGTGTTTAGAGGTTGTTCTGGGCTCTTTTGTTACCATTCGTATTATCCGTCTCCTCCTGCGGCCACGTCCAGGGAGGTTGGCTACAGTCTTGTGGATCTTAAATTTCTGAATAATATGTGCAACTGTAGTCACAGGAACATCAAGCTGCTCAGAGATGGTCTTTTAGCCTTTACCTTTAACATGCTTGTCTATAATTTTCTTTCTAATCTCCTGAGACAACTCTCTCCTTTGCTTCCTCTGGTCCATGTTTAGTGTGGTACACACCATGTCACCAAACAGCACAGTGACTACTTGTCACCCTTTAAATAGGCCGACTGACTGATTACAAGTTTGTAGACACCTGTGATGTTAATTAGAAGACACATCTTGGTTGAACATGTCTTTTCTAGGGGTACCATCATTTTTGTCCAGGCCTGTTTCATGAGTTTGTTTTTTAAAATAATTCTGTTGAACCACAATTCAAAAGCATTGTCTGATTTTCATTGGTTAATTTTCATAGAATTTTTATTTATTACCACTTTTGTCAGATTCAAGTTATTTCTGTGACCATTATGGGTTTTTCTTTCATTAACAGAGGGGTACCAACAATTTTGTCCACGTCTGTAGCTCTTTTTTGCAGTATAGATAAGGATAAGGACCTGCACTTATATAGCGCTTTTCTAGTCTCAAAGACCACTCAAAGTGCTTCACTAGTACTAACCCTCTATTCCAAGGGCCTATAAGAGACAGATATCTAGGGACAATTTAGAACAACCAATTAACCTAACATGCATGTCTTTGGATTGTGGGAGGAAACCGGAGCCCCCGGAGTAAACCCACGCAGCACAGGGAGAACATGCAAACTCCACACAGAAAGGTTCCTACCCCTGCCAGCCTGGGGATTCAAACCTGGAACCTTCTAGCTGTTAGGCAACAGTGCTAACCACTGCACCACCGTGCTGCCAGTGGCTGTAGTTTATATTTGTATGTATTGCCCCAAGGGGGCAATACATACAAAGGGTATGTGAGGGGGGCCATTAAGCTGAAGAAGGAGTCCTATCAAGCTTGGTTGGCTTGTGGGACTCCCGAAGCAGCTGAGGTGTACCGGCAGGCCAAGCGGAGTGCAGCTCGGGTGGTTGCTGAAGCAAAAACCCGGGTATGGGAGGAGTTCGGTGAGGCCATGGAACAAGACTTTCGGTCGGCTTCAAAGAGATTCTGGCAAACTGTTCGGCGGCTCAGGAGGGGAAAGCAGCTCCCCGTCCACACTGTGTATGGTGCGGATGGGACACTGTTGACTTCAACTGGGGATATCGTCGGGCGGTGGAAGGAATACTTCGAGGATCTCCTCAATCCCACTGATACGCCTTCCACAGAGGAAGCAGGGTTTGGGGACGAGGGGGATGACTCGCCTATCACAGGGGCTGAGGTCGCCAAGGTGGTTAAAAATCTCCTTGGTGGCCGGGCCCCGGGGGTGGACGAGATTCGCCCCGAGTACCTCAAGGCCCTGGATGTTGTTGGGTTGTCATGGTTGACACGCCTCTGCAACATTGCGTGGAGGTCGGGGGCAGTGCCTTTGGCATGGCAAACCGGGGTGGTGGTTCCTCTCTTCAAAAAAGGGGACCGGAGGGTGTGCTCCAACTTTAGAGGGATCACACTCCTCAGCCTCCCTGGGAAGGTCTATGCCAAGGTATTGGAGAGGAGAGTCCGGCCGTTGGTCGAACCTCGGATTCAGGAGGAGCAATGTGGTTTTCGTCCTGGCCGTGGCACATCGGACCAGCTCTTTACCCTCTCGAGAATTCTTGAGGGTTCGTGGGAGTTTGCCCAACCAGTTTACATGTGTTTTGTGGACTTGGAGAAGGCATTTGACCGCGTCCCTCGTGGATTTTTGTGGGGGGTGCTTCGGGAGTATGGGGTATCGGGCTTGTTGTTACGAGCTATTCGGTCTCTGTACGACCGTTGTGAGAGTTTAGTTCGCATTGCCAACACTCGGTCGGAGTCATTCCCAGTGAGAGTTGGACTCCGCCAGGGCTGCCCTTTGTCACCGGTCCTGTTCATAATTTTTATGGACAGGATTTCTAGGCGCAGCCAGGGAATGGAGGGTGTCATGCTTGGTGACCACAGGATCTCATCTCTGTTGTTTGCAGATGATGTTGTCCTGTTGGCTTCATCCAGCAATGACCTACAGCTCTTGCTGGGACGGTTTGCCGCTGAGTGTGAAGCGGCTGGGATGAGAATCAGCACCTCCAAGTCCGAGTCCATGGTCCTCAGCCGGAAAAAGGTGGATTGTCCTCTCCGGGTTGGGGACAGGCTCCTGCCCCAAGTGGAGGAGTTTAAGTATCTTGGGGTCTTGTTCACGAGTGAGGGGAAAATGGAGCGAGAGATCGACAGACGGATTGGAGCAGCATCTGCAGTGATGCGGACGTTGTACCGGTCTGTTGTGGTGAAGAGGGAGCTTAGTTCTAAGGCAAAGCTGTCGATTTACCAGTCAATCTACGTTCCTACTCTCACCTATGGTCACGAGCTTTGGGTAATGACCGAAAGAACGAGATCGCGGATACAAGCGGCTGAAATGAGCTTTCTCCGTAGGATTGCTGGACTCACCCTCAGAGATAGGGTGAGGAGCTCAGTCATCCGGGAGAGGCTCAGAGTAGAACCGCTGCTCCTCCACATTGAAAGGAGTCAGTTGAGGTGGTATGGGCATCTGATTAGGATGCCTCCTGGACGCCTCCCACTTGAGGTGTTTCAGGCACGTCCCACTGGGAGGAGACCCCGGGGCAGACCCAGGACTCGGTGGAGAGACTATGTCTCCCAGCTAGTCTGGGAACGCCTTGGTATCCCCTCTGAAGAGCTGGAGCAGGTGGCTGGGGAGAGGGAAGTCTGGGCTTCTCTGCTTGAACTGCTGCCTCCGCGACCCGGACCTCCGGAAAAGCGGTAGACGATGGATGGATGGATGGATGGATGTATTGCCCCAAACCTCCATGCAGTAATTTAAATATGGAAAAAAATCATTGAACAGTAGAGAATGTGGACTGACTTGTGGTCTAGAATAGGTTTTGCTTTACTCAGTACTGAAATGCTTCTTGATTGTTTTGTATGTTTTATGTGAGATTTCCAGCTTATTTGATCATTATCACATCAAGAAATTTGTTGTCATAAACTCTTTCAATGTCCATACCATCTACCTGTATCTGTACATGAGTGTCCCTTTTACCATAACCATATACCATGAATTTAGTTTTACTTCAGTTTAATGATAATTTATTTCTGTTGAACCACCTTTTCAATTTGCACATTTCAGATCTGATAATCTCTAGTAGCTCCTGTAAATCACCCCAGAACTAAAAATAGTTGTCATCAGGAAGTAGCACTAATTTTGGTATACAGTATTTGATATTTTGAGAATGGTATTTATATGTATTATAAATAGTTTTGGACCCTATACTGACCCTTGGGGGACGCCACAATGTCCAAGCATGGGAATGTATGTTGTACAACTTCACATATTGTTTTCTGTCCTTTAAGTAACTTTTCACCTAATGCAATACTACCCCCCGATTCCATACCATTCCAGTTTGATTAATATGTTATGATTAATTGTGTCAAAAGCTTTTTGAGATTGATAAATACTCTTACTGCATACTATTTGTGATCTTTTGCATTTGTAATTTCCTCTATTCTACTAATGCCAATGATGTTTATCTGTTTGATGTGAATCCGTATTGTCTGTCAAAAAGTAGTTTGTTTGTCAATAAATTTATCAAATCTGTTATTGAACAATTTTTCTAGTATTTTGGAGAATTGTGGAAGTAAAGAAACAGGCCTATAATTTGTGAAGTCGTGTTGATCCCTAGTTTTATACAGCGGCAGAACTTTAGCCATTTTCATTTTATTAGGAGATTTACTGGTTTGGAATGATAAGTTAGATATATGTTTGTGGTTTTGAAATCCCCTCTGACCTTTTTCACAATTTTCATGTCAATTTCATTACAATCAGTAGATGTTTTTGAACATATTTCCAATATCTGTGATTTCTTTCTCCTCCACTGCTTTAAGGAACATTGAGTTTGGATTTCTGTCTATAATGTTATCATTCCAGTCCTCAGATCACAATGGATCATGGATTTTTTCTGCCAGGTTTGGTCCAACATTTATAAAAAAAATTTGTTTAAACTGTTGACAACTTCTTCCATGTTATCCTTTCTAATGTCATTATCAAAAAAATATTGAGGGTAACTTTGTTGTCTTGCACCATTTTTTATAAGACTGTTTAATATGCTCCATATGCCTTTAAAATTGTTTTTATGATGTAATATTTTACTATAATATTCCTTCTTACATATGCTTATAATATTTAACTTATTTTTGTATTTTTATATTTATTTTCTGCTTCTTTAGTTCTCTGTTTAATGAATTCTCTGTAAAATGTATTTTTCTTTTTACAGGCATTTTGCAAACCTTTTGTGATCCATGGTCGAGCTGTGTATTTTTGTCTTCTGCTATCTTGTTTTATTGGACAATTTTTGTCATATAGTGATGTGAATATTCTTACAAAAGTGTTATATGAATTGTTGATATATTTTTCTTTATATACAATTTCCCAATTTAGTGCTGTTAGGTTATTCTTAAAAGCATTTATCATTTCATCAGTCCTCACTCTTCTGTGTTTAACTTTTTCATCTGGGTGATTCTTTTTCTATAGTTGTTGTCATAGAGTGTAAAAACTGGTAGGTGGTCATTGATGTCTCTGATTAACAGTCTGCTTACTGTATTGTTATCAGTGTCATTGGTGAATATCTTCTCAATTAATGTAAAACAGTGGGATGTTATTCTGCTGGGCCTGGTGATTTTTGGATATAAGCTTATGCTGTACATTGTTTATAAATTTATCCATCATTTTATGCTCATGAGGATTTAGCTGATCGATGTTTAAATCACAATAGATGAAAAAAAGTTTTTGATTAGTTTTTGAAAACATTTTTTCAACCCAGTCCTTAAATGCTTCAATACTAGAGCCTGGTGCTCTAGTTTTGAAGCACCAAAAAACATTTACACAGAAAAATAGCTGAGAAGGAGTGGAAGTTTTCCTTCTCTTTGAAGTTTGCGAGAGATTTTTTTATGAGAATAAAGTTGGAACTTAGTGAGGAAAATTTTTTAAATTTATGAGGAAAAAAACTGAAAATTTGTGAGAAAAAAAATCTGAAAATTTATGAGAAAAAAGTCACAGATTGGCTAGAAAAAAAAACATAAATTTATGAGGAAAATGTGAAAATGTAGTTGTAAATTTACAAGAACAAAATCACAAAATTACTTGAAAAAAGTTGTAAACTTACAAGAAAATATTTACCAAATAGACAAGAAAAAAGTCACAAATTTAGAGGAAAAAAAATTAGAAAAAGTAACAAATTAACAAAAAAGCAGCAAATAAGAGTAAATCAAAAAATTTACAAGAAAAGCATTCCAAATTTACAAGAAAAATGTCACAAATTTATGGGGGAAAGCCATAAATTTAGCCACATATTTTTGATGTGTGATAACTTTACAGCATGCTGTGGGCTTGCACAATGCTGATCCCAGCTTTAATGTAATGATGTTCTTAATTTCTGGCCTTGCTTGGTCATTTGGGGTTTATTTCCACTGCTGTGTAAGAGTTTTTATTTCCACATTAAGACGAGGCATCTTAACATGAAGGACACCTAGAACACTCAGGGTCAGTTGGTGGTCATGATGGCCTTTTCCCCCTCTGTAGCTCTCTTTTTTGGATATTTATTCTCTCTCTGAAGCCTTCCTTTTCCACCTTGGGGTGTTGTCATTGGGGCTCAGAATTTCAACAGCAGTTATAGTGATGCCTATACCAACTTTGAGATCTGTTATATAAGGTTTTGTCAACCTCGGGGAGATACAAAAAGCACAAACTAGCTCTTCTGAGTCTTTTTTTGCATTCAGGCAGACTCGACATGTCCCCATCCTCCACGGCCCCCTCAGCCTGTCTCCTGCCTCCCCCGTGGAAGTGCTTCTTCTCTTTGAAGTTCGCAAGAGATTTTTTTTTTTTTAAAGTGTCTGAAAATCTCCTTAAGTGATGATGTTCCAGAGATAAAATGCAGGCAGGAAGGTTGAACCGATAAAAGTTGTTCTACAGTGGAGTTTTCAGGAACTTTGTAAGTGTGGGGTATAGTTGTGCGGTCACAGTAAAGTTATGGCTACAAAAGGAATGCAGAGATACAACTTTAACTGACAAGCTTCATGAGAGCTTTGATTATTTATGGGACTAGTTTGGGAAGGATATCTTGAAGTGATCTGTTAGTTTATATCTACATTGAAAAAACAGAATGAAAATGATCTAGTTGAACAGAAAAATGGCAAAGACAAGGAGAAAAAAATTTACACAAAAAAATAGCTGAAAATGTATAAAAAAAAATTCCAAATTTAGGAAATTGTTGCAATTTTATGAAGGAAAAAACAAGCAAACTGATAAGAAAAAAGTTGTAAATTTACCCCAAAAAGTTACAATTTTATTAGAAAAGGGTTGCAAATTTATATGAAAATGGCAGCATTTTTATGTGAAAAGGCTAAGAATCAGATAAGACAACCTTATGAGAGAAGCAGAAGATTGTGCCAAAAAATATCAAAATTTATGGTCAAAAGCTTATAACTTTATTGGGAAAAATGTCACAAATTTACATAGAAAAATTCTTCACTTTTCCACGATTAAGGTTTTTAATTTGCAAAGAAAAATATCCCAAACAGTGTTTCCCCTAGGTTTACAGCCTTTTGGTGGGGGGGGGGGGGGGCAGCGTGAAGGTCGACAATGACAAACTCAAACTAATCATGGTGTTCTGGCACTATGTAGAAAAATAAATATAGAAAAATTACAGAATACCTAATTACTGAAAATGAATGGGACATCCAGTATTAGCGACTGTTTCGGAACCCTTATTTGTTTGCCAGATCACTTATTTGTGTGATCTTTTATGACTTATATTCATAATAGTTTATCTTGCATTTTGAGGAATGGATCCTAGCATTTTTAGCATTTTTCCTTATAAGAACCAGGCCAAATGTCCTCACAAGGAAAAATGTCCTCACAGAAAAGGTGGGTTGTCAAGGTGTGGTCCACACAAGAATAGAAAGACAGGAGCACACACACACATGGATACTGGTTTTCATGTTTAATGAGTACCAATTTTCTGATCATCACTTGTGAGGACTGCCCATTCTACACAGAGATTCCTTGTATTTAGATAGAAGATTAACTTGACCCTCTAGGGGGTGGGGGTCTTATTAAAATTACAGTTTAATAAAGAAAACACCCACACAATTTTTCAAGAAAAAATAAAAACTTTTTGCAAATAATAAAAAAAACTACCAGAAAAGCAGCAATTTTATGAGGAAAAAGTTAACAAATTTACATTTAAAAAAGCTGAAAATTTATAAGAATAAAACCCTCTTAATCCTGATGCTGTCAGGTCAGATTGTTGTAATTCTGCCATTTTACCTCAGTTTTTAGGTTCAGATATTTTTGTGGTTCCATACAGATTTTTTTTTTTTATACAAAAATCACTCACAGCAGCTTCTGGTGTAGTACAGGTTGCTACACAGCCTGTGAGGAGGGCACTGATAAACGATCCAGCCTATTTTAAAACCATGAACTGTGAGAGGGTTTGTATTTTTCCAACCTCGAGTGTGCACAAACTCTTAAACTGCAGCGGCAGCCTCCTCCGCTAATCAGAGGGATGGCCGTGGTCTTTATATGGAGCCCGAGTCTAAACCCAGAACTGAGAAAACAGTCTTTTAACCACAGCTCGTTAAAGCTTAAAATGGACTTGTGTTACATACCAGCAGCTTCTTTTTCAGCAAATCCTCCCTGCTCTCTTCTCTGTGTTTGGTGCTGTTGGATGGCAGACACAGAGATTTGAGGTTTTAGGGATTTGGGAGATTTGATTGAGCGGCTAACAGCTAAACTGTGTGGATGCAAAGATGTGCTTCAACTTGACTTCTTTGTTTTTTGTGGTTTCAGACGTATGCAGTACAGAGTCACTACGGCATTCCACATTCAGAGGTAAATACGGTTGTTCGTCCTGATGAGTTTATTTGTCAGATTATTTCAGCAGAGTCGATGCCATTAACTCTCATTTTCCTTTTGTACCCCCTGTCAGTTGGCGAAGTTGCACCAGTTGTCAATGCAGCAGCAAGGCCTGGCCCCAATCAGCCAATCGGCTACTCAAGTCCTCCCTGGTAAGTTCACATGATCAAACACAGACTCAGTCTTTCGGTCTTCCACATGGAAGGTCTTAGTGCTCGGTTTGGATTTTTCTTTTTTGTGCAAATCTGATTTTTTTTTTTTTTTTTTTTTTTGTATGACTGTTCACATTATTGTTTATATATGAGACCTGCAGCATATCAAACTCTCATTAACTGAAGAACAATAATGGTCTTGGCATGACCAATAGTCTCGGCACACTCTGGTCTCAGTAGGTGATTTGTAATTTTTTAGCAAGGGGAATGGGGGTTTTCACCAATTTAGCATGAGGTGCAACTGTGTAAATGTAAAGTAGGTACAAATTTGCAAGAATAAAGGTGCAAAGCTGTGATAAAGGATGACAATTTAAACATTTAAAAAGCCACAAATTACAATTTAATTACACCAAATAAACATTTAGCCAGCATCCAGATAAGCATTGTAAATTTATGAGTTAAAAAGTTGAAAATTTACAGGGAAAAAAATTGCTAATTTTTCAAAAAAAAAAGTTGCAGTTTACAGTAAAAAAGTGACAAATCTCTGAGAACAAAAGATGAAAATTTACAGGGAAAAAAATCACAAATTTGTGAGAAAAAAATGTACAAGTTTTTGAGAAAAAAAATTGCAAATTTATGAGAACAGAGTTGTAATTTTTTTTGCAAAAAAGTTGCAAATTTATGAGAAAAAATGAAACTTTACAAGGTAAAAAAACAAATTTATGAGAAAACAATTGCAAATTTTTGAGAAGAGTCACAAATTTTTTAGAAAATCATTGCAAATTTATGAAAAAAAAAGCCACAGATTTTTGAACAAAAAGTTGCAAATGTATGAAAAAAGTCACAACTTTTTAGAAAAAAGTTGTAAATCTGTGAGAGAAAAAAGATGAAAATTTACAGGAAAAAAAATGCAAATTTATGATGAAAAAGTTGCAAATTTTGAGAAAAATTATGTTAAATTTATGAGCACCAATTTGGAAAATTTACAGGAAAAACATTGCAGATTTATAAAAAAAATAGTCATAAATTTATGAGAAAAAAAAGTTGCAAATTTTTGAGAAAAAAAATTGGAAATGTATGAGGAAAAGTTGCAAATCTATGAGAAAGTCAAATTTATAAGAACAAAGTCACAAATTTTGGAACAAAAAGTTGCGAATTTGTGGGAGTTTGCCCAACCAGTTTACATGTGTTTTGTGGACTTGGAGAAGGCATTCGACCGCGTCCCTCATGGTTTTTTGTGGGGGGTGCTTCGGGAGTATGGGGTATCGGTCTTGTTGTTGCGAGCTATTCGATCTCTGTACAACCGTTGTGAGAGTTTGGTTCGTATTGCCAACACTCAGTTGGACTCATTCCCAGTGAGAGTTGGACTCCGCCAGGGCTGCCCTTTGTCACCGATCCTGTTCATAACTTTTATGTACAGGATTTCTAGGCTCCACCAGGGAATGGAGGGCGTCATGCTTGGTGACCACAGGATCTCATCTCTGTTGTTTGCAGATGATGTTGTCCTGTTGGCTTCATCCAGCAATGACCTACAGCTCTTACTGGGATGGTTTGCCGCTGAGTATGAAGCGACTGGGATGAGAATCAGCACCTCCAAGTCCATGGCCCTCAGCCGGAAAAAGGTGGATTGTCCTCTCTGGGTTGGGGACAAGCTCCTGCCCCAAGTGGAGGGGTTTAAGTGTCTTGGGGTCTTGTTCACAAGTGACGGGAGAATGGAGCGAGAGATTGACAGATGGATCGGAGCAGCATCTGCAGTGATGCAGATGTTGTACCGGTCTGTTGTGGTGAAGAGGGAGCTTAGTTCTAAGGCAAAGCTGTCGATTTACCAGTCAATCTACGTTCCTACTCTCACCTATGGTCACAAGCTTTGGGTAATGACCGAAAGAACGAGATCGTGGATACAAGTGGCTGAAATGAGCTTTCTCCGTAGGATTGCTGGACTCACCCTCAGAGATAGGGTGAGGAGCTCAGTCATCCGGGAGAGGCTCAGAGTAGAACCGCTGCTCCTCCACATTGAAAGGAGACAGTTGAGGTGGTATGGGCACCTGATTAGGATGCCTCCTGGACGCCTCCCACTTAAGGTGTTTTGGGCACTTCCCACTGGGAGGAGACCCCGGGGCAGACCCAGGACTCGGTGGAGAGACTGTGTCTCCCAGCTGGTCTGGGAACGCCTTGGTATCCTCTCTGAAGAGCTGGAGCAGGTGGCTGGGGAAAGGGAAGTCTGGGCTTCTCTGCTTGAACTGCTGCCTCCGCGACCCGGACCTCCGGAAAAACGGTAGAAGATGGATGAATGGAAGTTGCAAATTTTTGAAAAAAGTTTCAAATGTTTAAAAAAAAAGTTGCAAATCTATGAGAAACAACATGAAAATTTACTGGGGAAAAAAATGAAAATTTATCAAAGTGGAAAATTTTTAGAAAAAATTGCAAATTTATGAGAAAAAAGCTGAAAATTTATAGGAAAAATGCAAATTTTTTGAGAAAAAAGTAACAAATTTCGAAGCAAAAATTTTCAAATTTATGAGAAAGTCAAATATTTTAAGAAAAAAGTTGCAAATCTACAAGAAAAAGATGAAAATTTACAAGAAAAAAAATGGCAAATTTCTGAGAAAAAGTCACAATTAGGAAGAAAAGCTGAAAATTTATAAGAAAAATGTTGCAAATTTACAAGGAAAAAAATGCAAATTTATGAGAAAAAGAGTCTTTTTTTTTTTTTAAGAAAAAAGTTACAAATTTACGAGAGAACGTTTACTACATCACTACTACCACCTCTGGATCTCACATGAGCCGCCTGGAATCAGATTCTGCACATTCAGTTTTGAAGTCCTGTTTTTAAGTCCTCTTACTAAAAACCTGCAGATATTCTGTTTAACAGAGATTTATTCAAGTTATTCAGGAACTTACCTTCTTTTTTTAAGCCAGTGTCATTTCCTCTTGTTTCATCATCCACTATATCAAAAACACGAGGGACATTTGCTAAAAAAAAATTGTATTAACTTTATCAGACAGGCTCTGGATTTATCTCTTAAAGTGCACAATCCTCTCTGTTCAAGCCATTTTTGTTGAAGGAACTTTTCAAGTGCATAATTAGATAATAAATGTTGCATAATCTTTATTCTGGCGCGCTACAGTGAATTATAATCGGTGTGTGCGGCAGTGGCGGCAGCTTTGATTGGAAGCATCCAGCTGGGTTTACATGCTGACTGCAGAGTGCCTCTCTCAAGTCAAACTCCGCCTGTGGATCTCCGGAGGGATTCACGCCGCTCTGGAGGAGCTGCGCTGCTAATTGTCTAAAAGGTTGAAATCAAAGGTGTGACTGTGAAAAACGGCTGACGACTGAGGCTTTTATATTTGCTTTGTGAAGTGATTAAAAGTGGAGTTATTTTAGGAGGTTGTTAAGATCAAAGGGGTTGTCAATAATTACATTTATGTGTACTCAACTAACTTTTTCACACAATTGTACTTACTCTTGCTTTGGCTGATATTTAATTTCATTCTTGGGGGAGGGGGCAATAAACAGAACATTGTCTCTTGAGTAAATATTGATGGGGACACTAGGAGGGCTATTCATTAAAGATGATTTTGATGGATTTCCACAATTTCTGCAGCAGTGAAGTGTAGTAAGTCCCAGTAATTGTGGTACTCTGCCAGGAAATCCATTGTCAATACTCCATGCTGGTCCCAATGGAGTGGCATTCAGACCTTTTAAAATTAAAACAAAAAATGTCTCCCTTCCCATCAAAAACATTAAAAGATAAACTTTGGTGATTGTCTAGATCAAGGGTCACTGCCTAAAACTGCAAGAGGTCCAGTAAGTCGGTGGTCCTCCCCAGCTGAGGTCCGAACTAGAGGGGGGAATCTTTAGACACCTCATGATTCAATTACACAGGATAACAAAAATATTTTTTTTGTAAGTTGTCTGTGTTTTTTCATCTGATTTAAGACAATTTTGCACCGCTGAATCCAAAAATGACATCCGTTTCTCGATCAGGTGCTAAGTAAAAACCTGTACTTACTTAGTACTGTGCATGTACTTACCTTTATATAAAGGTAAGTACATGTAAATTGAATGTTACATCATCATTGTTCAAAATTCAGAGAATTTCAAGACATAAAAAAGAATTTTGCATCATATAAAGCGAAAATACCCGTACATGTAAACAAAAATGTATAAAACAACATGTGGCCATAATTCAAAAAGTTGACCTGACTGAGCAAAACCAACGTGATTTTTGGATTCAGCACATCAAAATTGTCCTAAATCAGCTAAAAAAAATCTGTCTTTGAATCTTGGGTACCGCGGGTGTCTTCTAATAACTCTGCTCTTCAGTTCGTTTCATAGATTTTCAATTGGATTCAGGTCAGGTGACTGACTGGGCCATTCTAGCAGGTTTATTTTCCTTCTCTGGAGCCAGTTGAGCATTTCCTTGGCTGTGTGTTTGGGATCATTGTCTTGCTGAAATGTCCACCCTCGTTTCATCTTCAGCATCTTGGCAGATGGCAGCAGGTTCTTACCAAGGATGTCTCTGTACATTTGTCCATTCAATTATATGAATTCTAGCTGTACCATGTGCTGAGAAACACCCCCACACCATGATGGGATGTGCAGTGCCATTTCTCCTCCAAGCATGCTGTGTGTTGTGGCATCCAAAAAGTTTAATTTTGGTCTCATCTGACCAGACTATATTCTCCCAGTACTTTACTGGCTTGCCCAAATTTTGTGCAGAAAACTTTAAATGAGCTTCAGTATGCTTTTTCTTCAGCAGTGGAGTCTTGCGAGGTGAACGGGCATAGAGCCCATGTCGGTTGAGTGCATTACTTATTGTTTTCTTTGAAACAGCAGTACCTGCTAACTCCAGGCCTTTCTGGAGCCATGGCCCAGTCCGGGCCCACCGCGGGTGCAGTTCCACTCCAGCCCAGAGCCACCGCGGGGGCAGGTCCACTTCAGCCCGGAGCCACCGAGGGTGCTGCTATGTCCCAGTCCGGGACCACTCAGGGTGTTACAGGCCAGTCCAAGGGTGTCATGGTTCCCCCTCCGCTGCCTGACGCCGTTGTGGTCCCCCCTCCTCTGCCTGACGCCGTTGTGGTCCCCCCTCCTCTGCCTGACGCCATCATGGTCCCTCCTCTGCCTGACACCATCATGGTTCCCCCTATTCCTCTATCCCCCTCACCTCTGGCCATCCCAGTTGGGCGGCCAACTCTGGACCACCATCTCTGTGGCGGTGGTTAAAGAACTCTGGCTGACCACCTGACAGACTGTGCCATTGGCTTGGGTGGCTCTTATTCGCCTGCAGTCCGCCCAACTCCTACCGCCTTGCCATTTGCCAGGCCTGGGACTTTGGCCACCCACCTGAACTGCCTTGCCCTTTGGTCTAAGGGGCCTAGGTGCTGGTTCTTTGTAGGTCCTGAGCAGGACTTTTGTTTTTGTTGCTTCCCCTAAGTCTGGGCCTTGCTGGGATGTTTATTTTGAGAGCTTTTCTTATTTCTTTTTGTTTGGTTCGGTCCCTCCATGCCTGGGTCCCCCTACTCCCACCCGGGGGGGGGGGGGGGGTTTCATGTTGAGGTGGGGGTTTTTTGTGTGTGTGTGTGTGTGTGTGTGTGTGGGAGGGGGGTTCTGGTGATGTTACCCTGGGTGTCTGGTATCCACCCCTTGAGAGGGGGGCTCTGTTATGAGCTGAGCAGGAGGGAACTACCATGCTCTGCTCCTTTTTTTTCCCCACATTTGTTTATTTGTTGTACTTTGCATTTTTGGTTATTTGGTATTATCTGTATTTATCCTTCAGTTTATTTTTTGCCCTTATTTTAGTTCTGGCCCTTTATTTGTATGTTTGCCTGTACCTTTTGTTCCTTTGCTCCTTAGCCTGCCAGTGTGGTCTCTCTTTCAGGTTGGCAGCTGTCAGTGTGGACTTCCGGGTTGTCACTTTGTTCTAGGGCGGTCCACCTGTCAGCTGTCAGCACTAAGCACTTCCCCCGCTCATGTGATTCACAGCTGCTCCTGAGCTGTCATTACTCTCAGTGTCTATTTAAGCCTTGTTCCACCATTTGCTATTGCTGAGTCATTTATTCATCTCTCCTCATCCCGAGACGATGTTTCTGTCTCCATGGGTTCTGTAAACATAAGTCCAGCTCTGCTGGGATTTCATAGTTACTTGTCTGTTCTGTAGCATGTGTTCTTCTTCTTCTTTTAGATTTGATTGGCGGTTGGCAACCAGCTTACAGGTGCATTACCGCCACTGACTTGATTATCATCACTCTATATCTTTGTATAAGGAGTTCTGAACAACTTCTTCTTCTTCTAGACCTGACTGGCGGTTGGCAACCAGCCCACAGGTGCACCACCGCCACACACCCCATATATGTCTGACTTTCTGTGTGTCTGTTTTTCCTCATAGCTTTGTGACATTTTCCTCATAGCTTTGTCCTCATAGCTTTGTGACGTTTTCCCCATAGCTTTGTGATGTTCTTCTTTTTTAATCTCGTATCTGCGTCTCATCTCATTATTTTTCTTCTAGCTGTAGTCTGTATCTGCGTCTCATCTCATTATTATTATTCTTTTAGACTTGATTGGCAGTTGATCCACCAGCCCATGATGCCTTTGAACTTAAAGATCCCCCACTTAACAAGTCTTCAACTGCTTCCCACTTTAGCCCCTTAATGCCAAGATATTTTTCTGCTGCTTTCACAATGATTTTGATTTTTTCTGTTTTCTTTGAAGTCTGCGCAGTGCAGTTTATCACATCTACCACAAATAAGACAAAATTATTTTCCTTCAAAACCAGATCGCTCTTGTTTTGTTTTTCTTTTGAATTCTTGGATGGAATATGGGTGGGCAATATAAGCTGCGGCTTCAGCCATCACCCTTTTCGGATAACTTATGTTGAACTGTATAATCAGAGGAGTTATTGTTTAATTTGACCTTGTTGGATTTTTTTCCCCATTGTTATATTATTCTGTTTCTTTTTTAATCTTTACTTTTAATCTATCCGAAATAAAGATTCATTCATTCATTCATTCATTCAGAGTATCTTCCTTAATTCTGCTGCATGCACTGCAAGTCTGCACACTTTCCCTGTTCGAGTCCACCCCCATTGTTTTAGCTGGCACCTTTTTTGCATCTTCTGCATATGTTAGTCCCTGAGAGACTTTTATCTGCTGAATTTCTGCTGCTCTTTTGCTGGTTTCACAACCTCAATATGCAGAGCTATGTTCACCTTTTTTCTTCTTCTTTTAGATTTGATTGGCAGCTGGCAACCAGCTCACAGGTGCATCACCACCATGCACTTCACTCCACATCATCACTCTATCTGGTCAAGAGCTGTAGTCCTTCTATCATCATTGCTGTGTCCAGTCGAACCTCAACTCTATCTTCAGACATCACTCTTCTTCACCTCCTCATATGGCATAGAGTCTATGCCATCACTTCACTGTATATCATCACTCTATACATCTTGGCCATGGCAGTACAGCACTTTAACTTGGCTCCTCTTTCACACTTGCCATATTCATGTTCACCGGAGCATCTGGCACATTGTTGTCTACCTTTGCATATCGCTGCTACATGACCAAACTTTTGACATTTGAAATATCTGAGTAGGAACATAAAGTCTGACTTCATAGCTCATGTAGCCAATATACACCTTACTTGGCAGTCTTGCTTCATCAAATTTTAACATTATTGACAGACTATCACATTTTTCGCCATTTCTATTAGCTTTCAATCTCCATACTTCTGTCACTTTTGCTCCAGTTAAGTTCCTCATTATTTCATCAGTTGAGACAGCCGTTGAAATGCCCGATATCACTCCTCTCATTGCCTTATTTCCTTACAATACTGAACACTGCACATTTTTCCCCTCCATCTGAGTGACTCTGATTGCTTTTCCTTGTTGAACACTATCTTTACATGCAACTGGCAACAAACCACTACGAAGAACCCTTGCATTTAAAACTCCAAGTAACCCATTAAATGCATTTGTGAGCTTAATTGGGTTCCACTCACAAAATGATGCTCCTTCCTGAGTAAGTTTAATGATTACTTTCCACTCCTGTTCATTCTGGGATTGTTCATCCTCTGATTCCTCAGCACTTGATAACGGTCTTGATTGAGTTTCTTGACGTCTACTTTTCTTTCTTTTAGACTCTACCATGCTCCAAACTTCCTCTTCCTCGCTTCGCACCTCCATTCCTCCTAGTTGAATTTGTGTTCTGGTCGAATCGCCTTCTTCTTCTTCAGCAGAGAGTTGCCACCTCTTCATGCCTGGGGATATCCTCTACACATCCTCTGGATCTCAGCGTGTGTTCTTTACGTGTGTTCTTCACACATTTAGTGTCTTCTGTTTGCCCTGTGAACGGGCCAATCATGACACTTTCATGTTACTTTTAAGTGCATACTTAAATCATCTTGCACACAAAGCAAGATCATCACTCTATAAATTCAAGAAATCTCTGTCAGTGTGTCAGTGTTTGTGTCTGTCAGTGTGTCACAGCCAAAGAACATAGGACCGCCTATGATGTTCCTATGATGTCTGCATGATGTCCTATGATGTTCCTATGTATGAACGACTCCTTATGTGTGAAATGTCCTGTGATGTTCCTATGTAACAAAGGCAGGCATTACTCACGATCATCGGACTCGCTATGATATCAGCAAAGATCATAGGACCCATGATGACATCAGCAAAGATCAAATGCAGGCATAATAGGACTCACTGTGACATCATCAAAGATCATAGGACTCACTATGACATCAGCAAAGATCAAAGGCAGTCATCACTCACAGTCATAGGACTCACTATGACATCATCAAAGATCAAAGGCAGTCATCACTCACGGTCATAGGACTCGCTATGACATCAAAAAATCATAGCACTCACTATGACATCATCAAAGATCATAGGACTTGCTATGCCATCATCAAAGATCGTAGGACTTGCTATGACATCATCAAAGATTAAAGGCAGGCATCACTGAATGAGTGGTGACATCAAAGATCAAATGCAGGCGTCACTGAACGAGTGGTGACGTCAAAGATCAAAGGCAGGTTTCACCATGGTTACTGTTGCCATGGTAACAGTAACTTTCTACAGGCATGCAGAAATGCTTGCCTATACTTGGATTCTACGGGCATGTACTGGTGTGCACTAGTTTAATTACTGGATTACATTACAAGCTTATTAATGTTAGGCTGAAAACAGACTGTTTCAGACAGAGCTTTTAGAACATGTTCAGTCTGCTTTATCCTGTTTTGAGAGCTTTTATTGTGGGAAAAATCTGAAGAAAACCAACACGAAATGCCAGTAATTTCCTAATTGTGGAGTGAGAGAGAGGGAAAAAGAGTGAGAATCACTCCAAAAGAGTGAGTTGGCAACACTGCATAAAGCTGTCAATGTATAGCTTACCTTTATGATATGGATTAATCCGATGAGCATTGATCCAAAGAAAATATCCATTATCCACAGTCCAAATGTCTGCTGTGACAGAGACATGATCCAGTCTCTCAAATTCCTTTTGGAGATGAAAATCCATTTTTGAAAAATCTTTATCCAAGTAGCACGTAAATGTGTTTTAACTTCAGTGGCTCACAGTCTCAGCTGTCTGATGGAAAGTCACTGTTTATATTATGTCTTCAGTCTGTAATGACGTATCTGGCAATCAGTCGGTTTAATTCTTGCTGGGTCACAAACTGTCCAGATGCATACCTGTGCTTGAAATCCAGCCGTGACTGTTGAGAATACGGTAAATCCACTTCACAGTGTTGTTGGCATAGCTAGCCATTACTTAGCACTAGCTTTGTCGGAGGAGCTTGTTGCTCTTTTCAGGCACTTCTGAAGATTGCAATTAGTTTCAACTGACATTTTAGTTGGCAACCCACCAATATGCTTTTGTCCTTAACCGTGACAAAGGAAAAATAATCTATTTCCACAAAAACAAAGTAGCTTCATCTTTTCCTAGCAGGAGCAAGCTCCATTTGTGGCTCCTGGCTGCAGCAGTGAAGACTCTTTGCAACAGGTCATGTTGACTGATAGCTGTGTCAGCTATCAGTTGGTCATTTTGTATTTATTTGTGCTAAAAATATCTATCCATATTAATAAAATGAATAATGCATCTGATCAGATTTCAGTAACTGTAACACATTTCTGAATTTTTAAACAGTAGTTTTGTTACACAGCACGTTTCTGAAAAAGTAGTGGCATTACAGTAACGTGTTACAAAGTAACGTTACAAAAGCCCAGAGCATTACAAAGTAACGCGTTACTCCCAACACTGCTTGTCAGGATTCTCTCGTTAACTGATTCTCTCGTTAACCAATTAATCACGCTTCTGCTGGCTCTTTTTGCCAACATGAGTCCAACTCCATTCTTGTGTTTGTCACCCTCATTTAGTGGTCCCAAATACAACATATGTCCAGATGCTAAGGTGATTTGTCCGTAGGTTATCCACCGCATCTCACTGAGTCCTAGAATGTCCAGTTTGTACTTCTCCATTTCCATGGCCACCCGTGCCGCCTTCCTGTCTCATATAGTGTTCTCACATTCCATGTTCTTATCCGTTGGATAGTCTTGGAGTGGAGAAGATTCATCTGGAGATCAGCTCCACGATGGGTTTGGCTGGTCTGCTTCACACGCTCTTTCCCAGGTCGTTTCTCTTGATTCCATAATGTTGGTCTCTGTAGCTTAGCTTTTTTTGCAGGGTTGGGGTGCTAACCCCACACCTTATGCTCCTCCTTTTTCAAACGCGCTTGGGACTGGCTTTGGCGAAGTTGATTTTTTTTATATTTATTTTAAACTGTAGGCCTGAAAAAAGTGACAAAAAATATAGTTCCATACTACAGGATTCCTCTGATTTTTTTTGTTTGTTTGTTTGTTTGTTTAATTTCCACAGTAAACTCTGTAGTAGTTTCTTATGGACTTTCACACCTCGATATTAAGACACCATTCCCGGAATGCTGGTCCAACCTCGTAGACAGTGTGATATCAACCTCGAATCGTGGTTTGCGGCCAGTGGAGGACTAAATGGTCCATATCTTGGGGGGCTTGACAACAGTTCGGGCAGTTTGGAGAATCCTGCACTCCCCATTTATTGAGATTAGTGGCAGTCTGCCCACTCCTTAATAGTACCCATTTACGTCTCGATAGTGAGAAGAAGCCAGACAGTGGTTTAGTAAGGTCAGCAACAAGTTCACCTCTCTGAAGGAGATTCAGATCCCACTCTCGTTTCCGGGTCTCTGACAGGTTAAAGTTTGGTTTTGCAGTTTTCGAGAAGTGCTTGCAAGATTTGAGTCTGCTAGTGTTAGGGGCAGAGTCTAGCACCCTCCTCAGTGGTGGTGCTTCGTCAAGCAGCTGAGTGTGTCTGTGCTGTTTCTAGTTCACCTGTTCTCTCTGCAAATGAGAGGGAGCGATTGCTGCCATCGTTGAAAGCCATGCTGTGGGAGTGACTTTAATGGCGTCAGAGGTAGTTTGTGTGACTGAGTTCAGTTCAACGTCAAGTTTATTTATGTGGGTAGTACGGCACCACAGTGGTGCACAGTACTCGGCAACACTATAGCATAGTGCCAGGGTCGAGGTCCTAAGCACCAACTGCTCGGTGCCTCAGTTGGTCCCTGCCAGTTTTCTTATTATTGTGCATTTCTTTTTGAGTTTTTGTGCAACGTACTCGCAATGTGGTTTGAAAGTCAGTGCTCTGTCAACAATGACTCCCAGGTATTTTGGTGTTGCATCAGAAGGAAGGATGGTTCCACTGATGTGGTTGCAGACTTGGAGTGCATAGCTTGCTTGATGGTTATCCAAATGGAAGATGGAGCTCCTGGTCTTTGTTTGGCTCATCTTTAGGTACTTTTTATTGAAAAATGAGTGAATGATTTCCATGTCATGTGTTAGGACTCCTTCATGTTCAGCGAAGAAACAAGCTTGGGTGGCATTGCAAGGTCTTCAGCATAGCCAAACTTCAGAGATTCCACTTGCGGCAAATCACTGATGTAGACATTGAAAAGTGCCGGGGTGAGAACAGACCCCTGCAATACGCTGTATCTGGTTTGTTTGGTCTTGCTTATCTTATCTGGTCTGCAATGCACACGTAGTACTAGCGCTTCCCGGTCATCTTCCACAGGAGCTTTGGGGTGGCTTTGCAACTGATGAGTCTTGATAATTTTAACATTAGGCCCTCATGCCGCACAGTATCATAGGCTGCTGACAGGTCTACAAACACGGCTCCTGTCTTAAGTTTGTTCTCGTAGGCAGACTCTACGTAGGTGAGGGCTAAGACTTGTTCTGTTATGTCCCATTGTGTCCAAAAACCAGCTTGTTCAGGTGGGATGTGAGGGTTAAATACTGGTAATAATCGTGTGAGGATTACTCTTTTGAGCAGCTTAAAACCACAAAAAGGGTGATTGGCTGGTAGTTTTTGGGGCTTTCAGCCAGGAGAGCAATAATTTTCGCTTGTTCCAGGCATCTGGGAGGGAGGTAGTTGCTGCAAGGTCCAACAGGACAGATGCTTGCCAGGCGATAGCCTTTGGTCCAAGGTGGGTTAGCATTTTCAGGGTAAACACCATTGGTTCCTGCTGCTTTGCCATTTTTGATTTCCTTGATGGCATTCCTCAATTCTTGAGCAGAGATATTCCTCGCAAGCTCACTCCTCTCCAGGCAGGTGTAGAGGGCACGCTGATACTCGTTGCGAATGTGGGCTTTGAAAGCTTGGTTTGGTTGAGGTTAATTTCAGCAGCTATCACATCAGCACTGATTTGTGGCTTTGATGCTCTTTTCTGAGGTTTGTCAGGGTCAAGTTTCTTAATCAGAAGAAGCATGGAAACATGGAAGGAGCTATAACTCCATGGGTACAGGGAGAGGGGAGGTGGAACTTTTAATGTTCACTAACACACAGACTTTTTATGGAGTTTTTACCTCCAGAAGCTACGAAAAGGACTTACAGTGTCATACGGGCCCAATGGGATAGCGGTCCTGGAGGAACCAACTTCACCCCTGCATTCCAGCACGGACCACTCTCGGCAGATTCGGAGACAGAAGTGCCATGATAAATACACTCAATTTCACAACAGCGCTTCATTCCATGGGTAGAGACCAGGAACAAAGCATGTCTACTAGGTGGATATCTGGCTGTTGTGTGTGTGTAAAGCCTGCAACTAACCATCATTTGGTGACCCCGCTGCATATCCTCTGGAGTGGTTGGCTCCAGAGTCTCTGCAGAGAGCGGAGACTATTGGAGTCTGCACGATTCTGCAGGGAACACCAAAGAGCCTGCATCACAAACTGTCCTGGCAGCTGCTGATCGTTTTTCAATTCCACTTTTTTCTTTCAGCCAAAGCAGTCTTTTTTTTCCCAAACTGTACAGTATCACAAAGCTTTGGGGTCCAGATGGGGGACTCTTGGGGTCTGGATCCGGACTGGAGTCCACCAGTTGGTGATCCCTGGTCTAGATGGACACAAAAAAAAACTGAACCACAAAGAATGCAAATTGAGGGTGCTTTCGTAGCTAAATTCATTTACTTTGGTCCAAATCAGTTGATCATTTTGTTACTTTGTATCATTTACTCCTTGGTTTGGTTCCCTTTCACATAGGCAAAAATTCAAGTGGACCAAATTCTGTCACGTTAAATCCCGCAAGACTTATGTTAGAATGTTCTCTGTGCTCATTGGTCAGATTTTTTGTCGCGAGAACAGGAAAGGTAAATACAGGAAGTAGGATGACTACCATGCATTTCTGGGGAGAAAATAATAAATCGTAGCATAATATACAGGAGATTTTCATCGCTCTGGTTATCGTTTATTACATTACGTGCATATACCACTTTCGGCAAGTCATACAGTTTGAAAATGAAATGCGGCTACAGAAGGAAAATAACATGTAAATGTTCATTAATCCTCCAGAACCGTGACATGCTCAGCCACAGATATTTTTGAAGATTCATCAGGTATGTACAGTGGCATAAAATGTTTTTCGGTTTGCCGCAGGTCCTGCTTTAGTGATGTCCCTTTCTCACCTACAAGATTGCACCCAAGTTCACCAGTTGATTCAAATCAAAAGCACCTCTTTTAGGCCTTGGCACAGTTGGTTTGGTGCACACCTGAGTGTGATTACCGTGTTCTCACCAGACAAAACGAACAGCACTAACAGAGAAAACAAACTCGAGTTTGATTGAAACGAACTAAAGCCTGTATGTGTGAAAGCACCCTTAAACAGCATCATGATGAACCTTGCATTTTTTTAGTCACAAACTTAGAGAAAAAAAATTTAAGGTACAAAAATATCATTAAAATTAGCAAATATATGAAAAAGTTGCAATACTACATAAAAAATCAAATTTATGAAAGGTTTTTAAAACTTCTCATAAAACTTTTAATTTGCTATATTAAAAGGTAGCAAATTAATGAGAAAAATGTTTAATATACATGAGAAGTTGCCAGTTTATGAGGAAAAAGTTAAATTTATGAGGAAAAAATTTGTAAATTTACAATAAGTGTTTCAAATTTATGGGGGAAAAAAGTTGCAACCCATCCATCCATCCATCCATCCATCTTCTACCGCTTTTCCGGAGGTCCGGGTCGCGGAGGCAGCAGTTCAAGCAGAGAAGCCCAGACTTCCCTCTCCCCAGCCACCTGCTCCAGCTCTTCAGAGGGGATACCAAGGCGTTCCCAGACTAGCTGGGAGACATAGTCTCTCCACCGAGTCCTGGGTCTGCCCCGGGGTCTCCTCCCAGTGGGACGTGCCTGAAACACCTCAAGTGGGAGGCGTCCAGGAGGCATCCTAATCAGATGCCCATACCACCTCAACTGACTCCTTTCAATGTGGAGGAGCAGCGGTTCTACTCTGAGCCTCTCCCGGATGACTGAGCTCCTCACCCTATCTCTGAGGGTGAGTCCAGCAATCCTACGGAGAAAGCTCATTTCAGCCGCTTGTATCCGCGATCTCGTTCTTTCGGTCATTACCCAAAGCTCGTGACCATAGGTGAGAGTAGGAACGTAGATTGACTGGTAAATCGACAGCTTTGCCTTAGAACTAAGCTCCCTCTTCACCACAACAGACCGGTACAACGTCCGCATCACTGCAGATGCTGCTCCAATCCGTCTGTCGATCTCTCGCTCCATTTTCCCCTCACTCGTGAACAAGACCCCAAGATACTTAAACTCCTCCACTTGGGGCAGGAGCCTGTCCCCAACCCGGAGAGGACAATCCACCTTTTTCCGGCTGAGGACCATGGACTCGGACTTGGAGGTGCTGATTCTCATCCCAGCCGCTTCACACTCAGCGGCAAACCGTCCCAGCAAGAGCTGTAGGTCATTGCTGGATGAAGCCAACAGGACAACATCATCTGCAAACAACAGAGATGAGATCCTGTGGTCACCAAGCATGACACCCTCCATTCCCTGGCTGCGCCTAGAAATCCTGTCCATAAAAATTATGAACAGGACCGGTGACAAAGGGCAGCCCTGGCGGAGTCCAACTCTCACTGGGAATGACTCCGACCGAGTGTTGGCAATGCGAACTAAACTCTCACAACGGTCGTACAGAGACCGAATAGCTCGTAACAACAAGCCCGATACCCCATACTCCCGAAGCACCCCCCACAAAAATCCACGAGGGACGCGGTCAAATGCCTTCTCCAAGTCCACAAAACACATGTAAACTGGTTGGGCAAACTCCCACGAACCCTCAAGAATTCTCGAGAGGGTAAAGAGCTGGTCCGATGTGCCACGGCCAGGACGAAAACCACATTGCTCCTCCTGAATCCGAGGTTCGACCAACGGCCGGACTCTCCTCTCCAATACCTTGGCATAGACCTTCCCAGGGAGGCTGAGGAGTGTGATCCCTCTAAAGTTGGAGCACACCCTCCGGTCCCCTTTTTTGAAGAGAGGAACCACCACCCCGGTTTGCCATGCCAAAGGCACTGCCCCCGACCTCCACGCAATGTTGCAGAGGCGTGTCAACCATGACAACCCAACAACATCCAGGGCCTTGAGGTACTCGGGGCGAATCTCGTCCACCCCCGGGGCCCGGCCACCAAGGAGATTTTTAACCACCTTGGCGACCTCAGCCCCTGTGATAGGCGAGTCATCCCCCTCGTCCCCAAACCCTGCTTCCTCTGTGGAAGGCGTATCAGTGGGATTGAGGAGATCCTCGAAGTATTCCTTCCACCGCCCGACGATATCCCCAGTTGAAGTCAACAGTGTCCCATCCGCACCATACACAGTGTGGACGGGGAGCTGCTTTCCCCTCCTGAGCCGCCGAACAGTTTGCCAGAATCTCTTTGAAGCCGACCGAAAGTCTTGTTCCATGGCCTCACCGAACTCCTCCCATACCCGGGTTTTTGCTTCAGCAACCACCCGAGCTGCACTCCGCTTGGCCTGCCGGTACACCTCAGCTGCTTCGGGAGTCCCACAAGCCAACCAAGCTTGATAGGACTCCTTCTTCAGCTTAATGGCCCCCCTCACCACTGGTGTCCACCACTTGGTTCGGGGGTTGCCACCACGAGATGCACCGGCCACCTTGCGGCCGCAGCTCTGGGCTGCCGCTTCAACAACAGAGGTGGAGAACATGGCCCATTCCCAAGCTTTCTAAAAAAAAGTTGCAACATTAAGAGAAAAAAAATTGTTGCAAATTTAAAAGAGAAAAGCTCTTCAGTCTCTCACAGGAAAATAATGATTTTTTTTTATTTAAACTTTATTTATAGAGAGTAGTTCCATTGAGAGGCAACCTCTCTTTTTTAAGGACACTCTGTTCACACTCACAGTTACACATTCACACCAGGAAGCTGCCCAGTACAACTGCAGACTGACCTGTGGCCACTGAGCAGCTCCACTGGAGCAGATGGGGTTAAGGGCCTTGCTCAAGGGCACCACAGTGGGGTTAATGAGGGTGGGGCAAACACTGTGATGTTATCTGTCCCACCCAGGTCTAATCCTGCCGGTCTAGGGATCGAACCCACGACCCTCCGCTCACTAGTCCACATCCCTAACCATTAGGCCACCACTGCCCACCAGAAAAATAATGAGAGGGAACTTGTAGCTGTGGAGCCCCTAGTGCAGGGGTGTCCAAACTTTTTGCAAAGAGGGCCAGATTTGGTCAGGTAAAAATGTATGGGGGCCGACCATTCAGCCTGATATTCCTCGAACCATTACCATTGTAAATTACCATGTAAATACACTACTGTTCAAAAGTTTGGGGTCACTTAGAAATTTCCTTATTTTTGAAAGAAAAGCACTGTTTTTTTCAATGAAGATAACTTTAAACTAATCAGAAATACACTCTAATATCTAATATACATTGCTAATGTGGTAAATGACTATTCTAGCTGCAAATGTCTGGTTTTTGGTGCAATATCTACATAGGTGTACAGAGGCCCATTTCCAGCAACTATCACTCCAGTGTTCTAATGGTACAGTGTGTTTGCTCATTGCATCAGAAGGCTAATGGATGATTAGAAAACCCTTGTGCAATCATGTTAGCACAGCTGAAAACAGTTTAGCTGGTTGGAGAAGCTATAAAACTGACCTTCCTTTGAGCAGGTTGAGTATCTGGAAAAAATTATTATTTCAAATACAAATCATTATTTCTAACCTTGTCAATGTCTTGGCTATATTTTCTATTCATTTTACAACTCATGGTGGTAAATAAGTGTGACTTTTCATGGAAAACACAAAATAATTGTCTGGGTGACCCCAAACTTTTGAACGGTAGTGTATGTAACTATATCACTTTGCTGTCTGCAGCTAGGTTGACATTGCAAATGAGAATCTGTTGTCAATTGCATTACCAGGATAGTTAAAGGTTAAAATAATAATAAATTACATACAAATAAACTATTTTATGAAATTTGACTCTGAATATTTTTAGAAATGTGTATTTATTGATTTTGTTTCAACAAATCACATCCCAGTGCATTTTGACAAAGAATAGTATAGTCAAATTAAATGACAGAAATTTGACAAAATTGTGGTTTGATCATCACAAAAAATCAATTCACTGAGACTTTGGAATTTATTCTCCTCAGAAGAATAAAAAAAATGTACCTGCATTAATGTGAAGGGTGACACTGGTGTTTCAACTGCAGTAAGCAGTCCAGGTCTGGCTCAAAAGCAGTGGTTTTGATGCGCAAGATGTCACGCAGGTGAGAGTCACTTAGTCTTGTCCTCACACGGTTCTTGTTAATGTTCATAACCGAGAACGTCTTCTCGCACAAGTATGTCAAGCCAAACAAGCTCAGCATTTTCTTAGCAAATGTTCGAATCTCTTGGAACCTGTCTTTGTCCAGCTGGCGGTAAAAGTTGACGAGAGGGAGTTGTTGGTGACGACCGTGACACTCCGCGTCACACTGCAGCTCAGTGAGCTCCAGCTGCAGGTGGTCTGGAGTGTCATTAGGATCCACGGAAAAAGGAGTGGAAAAAAGTGTGATCTCCTTTTCAATAGCTGCGAAATCCCCGAAACGCTGTTGAAACTCCTCAGTCAGAGATGAGATGTTTTCTTCATACCTCCTCATTTGCGCACTGATATTTTCTGGAAAACTGGTCATCATATCCTGCAGTGATGGGAAATGTGTGGTATTGGGCTGCGTTTGTGACAGGTGCCTTTGGAAAAGTATCAGCTTTGTCCGAAAAGCTTTTATGTATGAATACAGTTGGCTCACCACTGCATTTTGCCCCTGAAGGCTCGTGTTCAGCGCGTTCAGATGTTGTGTTATGTCAACTAAAAATCCAAAATCAATTCCAACCTTGTTGAATTTAATAAAGAATTTTGGGGAAATATCAGGATATAAAATAAATAAAACTAAATCTTCAATATTAATGCTAAATGAGACCCAGAGAAATTACCCAGCCCCTGAGGTAAATCAATTCAATGTTGTAAATCAGTTTAAATATTTAGGAATCCAAATTATGCCTAAGCTAGAATCAGTCGCCAGTGTCAACTATGAAGCCTTAATGTCAGATATCAGTGAGTTAACTCAGAGATGGATGTCACTACCAATGTCGATGATCGGGAGAATCAATATACTTAAAAGTAATATTTTACCTAAAATACTTTATTTATTTCAATACATTCCCTTATCACCACCTTTAGATCTATTCTCAAGAATAAAAAAAAAGTTAGTGGAATTTATATGGAACAACAGGAGGGCTAGATTACGTTTGTCTTTATTATACTTACCATTTGATCGTGGAGGTCTGAAATGTCCAAATTTTATGTTGTATTATTGGTCGGCACAACTGAGGTCTATGACATATTATTTTTCATCAAATGATCTCCCTCACTGGACTGAAATGGAATCATACAATTTACCTTTACTCTCTTCCCATATTCATATACTCAGATTCGGCAAAAAAATTACAAAAACAAGTTAAAAATCCATTTGTAAAGCATATGATCAAAATATGGTGTGAAGCTAAAAACTATTTAAAAGAACCACAGTTATTGTCACAATTTAGTCCAATATGGGGTAATCAATATTTTAAACCAGGGAGAGCGGACGCTGTATTTAAAGTATGGAATTTAAAAGGGATACAAAAGATTCAGGATTTATATTTGCCATGTGCAGACAACATAATGTCTTTTGAAGAGCTGAGGATCAAATTTAATCTCAATAGAACACATTTTTTTTAAATATCTTCAACTTAGAAACTTTATTCGATCAAATCAAAATAAAGCTCTCACTCGACCTATTTATTCATCCTTGGAAAAAATGATGATGAAAGATAGTAAAAGAAAGGGTATTATTTCAGAGTTTTATAACTCATTGACACTATCTTCAAGTGAAAATTCACTGAAAAGATTAAACTACTGGAAAGAAGATCTGCAAATTGAAATTTCAGAGGAACAATGGGAATTGGCTTGTACAGAAGCTCAAACCAAATCAATAAATGCACGCCTTAAATTGATACATTTCAAATGGTTAATGCGGATGTATGTTACACCGGAGGAGTTAAATAGATATAACAAAAATATACCAGATACATGCACAAAATGCATGGAAAGTAAAGGAACCCTATTTCATTGTTTATGGGAATGTAGATTAATAAGAATGTTTTGGGAAGAGGTGAGGGTAACAATTGAAAAAATAATCTCAAAACAAATCATATTGAATCCTAAACTGTTTTTGTTGGGTCTGTACCCAGAAAAGCATAATTTTAATAAAAGTGAAAGAACATTCATAGACCTCAGTTTGCTTAATGCCAAAAAATGTATTGCACTATTATGGAAAAAGACTCATAGACCAGATGTGACTCAGTGGTTAAGACAGATGTTAACAAACCTTCCATTAGAAAGAATAACATATATACTAAAATCAAAGGAAATTGTGTTTGAGAATATATGGAGACCTTTTATTGATTATGTAAAAAATTTAAACATAACTCTTGAAGAAGAAGGTGAATGATGTGTGTGGACCTTGTAAATTCCAAACTGGTGAACATAATATGTATACTTATGTATTGGATTGTCTAGACTAAACAGAGGAGCATTGTTGAAGACTTGATTTTGTTGGTGGTTGTTGGTGTTTTTAGTGCATTTTTTTTTTTGTAGTACTTTAGTGTTAGTGTTTGATTGTTTGTATCATGTTTGTTAAAAAAAAAAAAAAGGTTCAATAAAGATATTGTGGAAAAAAAAAAAAAATCCAAAATCAGCCAGCCAAACAGGATCGCAGAGTTCTGGCATCGGTTGTCCGATGCCGGAAAGTTCACACAGGCGTCATGCGACGAGAATGCAGCCACAGGTCTACTGCCACCCTCTGGTGAAATATAAAATTGCTGTTTTTGGTATGTGTGTATTGTTTATTGTGGGAAACTGTGCTGGCGGGCCACATATTATTGATTTTATGACAGGACGCTTTGGGCCGGTGGAAATTTGGACACGGGCTGGATTTGGCCCGGGGGCCGGACTTTGGGCATGCCTGCCCTAGTGGCTAAGGGGCCATGCAGGGTTTGTGTACACTGATTTATAGGCAGAAACGGCTTTATTATTAGGACTAGTAAAAGGAACGTAGCACAAACAGACTGTTTAAAAATGGCATTTAAAGCAAAAGAAACCAAAGTCTCTCTAAATACATTCATCAAGTGAACTTTGACTTCATTTCTGTGGGTTTCACTAAATCAAGGGCAGATTGAATCTTGTTTTACTCCAATTGCTACACACGCTACGTTTTAGATGAGTGCTGTGTGAGAGCAAAAAAGATTGAAGGAGGAATGAGTTATCATACGGGGACATGGATGGCTGCTTATTCCATTATGTTCCAGGAGTGAAAGCCAGCGGCCATGAAACACAAACATAGTCTGCTATCCAGAACTTATGGGGATGTTACACAGACTTACATTCATTTCCTGGAGACTTCACTATACCTACTACTGACCATCCCTTACCCAAACATGTTATGGCCTCAAAATGTGAGCATCTACATCATGAGGAACCTTTTTGGGGGGAAGGGGGGTGGGGTCCCCATAGTGCCAGACATCCCTATAAGGTGCGGTATAACTACATGACACACACTGTGTTGGTTTACATTACTTGGACAGGACCTCCTGTGGTGAGAATGAAAAGGATGTGGGGACCAAAACAAAAAGGTGAATGAAATGGGGAAAGAAAGGCTCATTTTAGTACAGTTTACCATATGTGAAAAGAATCTTCAAGTGGCCATCAACTGCTCTTCAAACCAACGAAATATCCATCCCTCCATCCATTCATCTCTCCATCCATCCATCCACTACCACTTATCCAGATGTACGGGTCATGGAGGCAGCAGTCTAAGCAGAGAAGCCCAGGCTTCCCTTTCCCCAGCCATCTCCAGCTTTTCATTCAGGATACCAAGGTGTTCCCAGGTCAGCTGGCAGACATAAAGGCAGATTTACTATTGCAGCACTAATTAGCAAGTGTGCAAGTGGCCAATTTTTGCAAGTGATCTACTCAACAGCACGCAAAATTATGAACACAGATGGAGTCACTTCATTTCACTAATGACCACCCATCCACCAAGAGCAGCACAAAATTGCGCACAACCACACCTAACGAGGGAGCGGGTCATCAACTAACACAGGTGCAGCCAGTTGCTTACAATTAGAGGAGCATAATATAGGAGTTTTTTAAGCTGTTGTTTAAGCACAAAACCCACTAAAATAGTTTATTTTTGTCCATCATATTTCAACCTGGAAAAAAACACAATTCCCCCCCCCCCATCATCATAAACCTTTATTACAGGTACATCTCAAAAAATTAGAATGTCATGAAAAAATTCAATATTTTTGGTCACTTATTTCAGAAAGTGAAACCTATATATTATATGGGTGGCACAGTGGTTAGCACTGCGGCAGCACAGCAACTCACCCTTGGCCACGGGATCCCTGGTTCGATCTCAGCCCCTGACCAACAGTGATCTGTGTGGAGTTTGCATGTTCTCCCCGTGTCTGTGTGGGTTTACTCCGGGAGTTCTCCGGTTTCCTCCCACAGGCCAAAAATGTGCAGGTTAGGTTAATTGGAGACTAAAAGTGGCACTAGGTGTAAATGTGTATGGGAATGGTAAAGGGATAGCGCCATACCATGGCTGCTTCATTCATCCAGGTGGATGCACTCAATTTCCCCTCTGGGGATCAATAAAGTATACAAAATCAAAATATAGATAGATAGATTCATTACACAGAGAGTGATATATTTCAAGTGTTTATTTTAATTTTGATGATTATGGCTTACAACCCATGAAAATCCCAAATTCAGTTTCTCAAAAAATTAGAATATTACATAAAATTAATCTTAAAAAATAGTTTTTTAATAGAAATGTTGGCTGACTGAAAAGTATGTCCATGTACACACTCAATACTTGGTCAGGGCTCCTTTTGGGTTAATTACTGTATCAATGTGGCGTGGCATGGAGGTGATCAGCCTGTGCCACTGCTGAGGTGTTTGAAGGTCCAGGTTGCTTTGATAGTGACCTTCAGCTCATCTGCATTGTTGGGGTCTGGTGTCTCTCATCTTCCTTTAGACAATACTCCATAGATTCTCTATGGGGTTTAGGTCAGGAGAGTTTGCTGGCCAATCAAGCACAGTGATGCCATGGTCATTAAACCAGGTTTTGATACTTTTGGCAGTGTGTGTGTGTGTGGGGGGGGGGGGGGGGGTGCCAAGTCCTGCTGGAAAATGAAATCAGCTTCTTCATAAAGCTTGTCAGCAGAGGGAAGCATGAAGTGCTCTAAAATTTCCTGGTAGATGGCTGCACGGTGGCGCAGTGGTTAGCACTGCGGCAGCACAGTTTGAATGAATGAATTGAATGAATTTATTTATTTATTTATTTCGGATAGTACATTACAGGTTAAAAGAAACTGTATAATATAACAACAAGGTCAAATTAGACAAAGACTCCTTCTACTATACAATTCCACGTGAGTTATCCGAAATGGGTGATGGCTGAAGCCGCAGCTTATATTGCCCACCCATATTCCATCCAAGAATTCAAAGGAGAAAAAAGAGAAAACAAGACAAGAGCGATTACAATTTAAAACAAGGCTAAGACAAAATATGACTGAGAGAAAAAGAAAACTGAGCTAGTCTAAGTTAAGCGGTTACTATTCAAAAACAAATCTAAGTTTACCCTTGGCTGGGGGATTGTGGGGATCGTGGGATCGTGGGTTCGATCCCAGCCCCCGACCAACAGTGATCTGTGTGGAGTTTGCATGTTCTCCCCGTGTTGCGTGGGTTTACTCCGGGATTTCTCCGGTTTCCTCCCACATGCCAAAAACATGCATGTTAGGTTAATTGGCTGTTCTAAATTGTCCCTAAATATTTGTTTCCTATAGGCCCTTAGAATAGAGGGTTAGTATTAATGAAAGCGCTTTGAGTGGTCTTTGTGACTAGAAAAGCGCTATATAAGTGCAGGTTAGTTAGTTAGTAGTTAGTTAGATAACTGCGCTGACTTTGGTCTTGATAAAACACAGTGGACAAACACCAGCAGATGACCTTTGTTCAAATAAAAGTAAATTTTGCATTTCATTTGGAAATCAAAGTCCCAGAGTCTGGAAAAAGAGTGGAGATGCACAGAATCTAAGTTGCTTGAAGTTTAGTGTGAAGTTTCCACAGTCAGTGATGATTTGAGAAACCGTGTCATCTACTGGTGTTGGTCCACTGTGTTTTATCAAGACCAAAGTCGGTGCAGTCGTCTACCAGGAAATTTTAGAGCACTTCATGCTTTCCTCTGCTGACGAGCTTTATGGAGAAGCTGATTTCATTTTCCAGCAGGACTTGGACCCCCCCCCCCCCCACACACACACACACACACACACACTGCCAAAAGTATCAAAACCTGGTTTAATGATCATGGCATCACTGTGTTTGATTGGCCAGCAAACTCTCCTGACCTAAACCCCATAGAGAATCTATGGAGTATTGTCAAGAGGAAGATGAGAGACACCAGACCCAACAATGCAGACGAGCTGAAGGTCACTATCAAAGCAACCTGGACCTTCATAACACCTCAGCAGTGGCACAGGCTGATCACCTCCATGCCACGCCACATTGATACAGTAATTAATCCAAAAGGAGCCCTGACAAAGTATTGAGTGTGTACATGGACATACTTTTCAGTCGGCCAACATTTCTATTTAAAAAGTATTTTTTAAAATTAATTTTATGTAATATTCAAATTTTTTGAGAAACTAAATTTGGGGTTTTCATGGGCTGTAAGCCATAATCATCAAAATTAAAATAAATAAACTCTTGAAATATGTCCCTCTCTGTGTAATAAATCTATATGGGTTTCACTTTCTGAAATGAGTGACAAAAAATATTGAACTTTTTCATGATATTCTAATTTTTTGAGATGTACCTGTATTTATATCATGTTACAGAGCTGAATTAAACGAATTTTAAAGGGGTCATTGATTGCACTTTTTGTCACATTTTAAAAGCTCACACACATCTTAATGAAATGTTTGTCACATATTTTGTTCATATTTTCTTGAATTTTTTTAAATTATTGAAGCAAATTTGTTTTGTATTTTTCTTGGCTTTCTTGACACGCTTTGATTTAAAGTCTGTCACTTTAAGAACCATCCTTCATCTACTCAATTCCGCCCTCCCTCTTACGTCAGTCATTAGCTGACTAGCTTATAGCCTCCTAGCTCGTATGAGCACCTCTGGTTCACTGATTCACAGTCGATGTATCTCGCGTCACTCCGGCCCATCTCCCAATAATTTTGCCATGATTCCACAACAAATCGCTAGCACCATATGCTGGATGCCCCCCCCCCCAATCGCTCTGCGGGACTCCACTCTGCTCCCACGGCCAGCTGGGGGACACCCTGTCAAGAGGCGGCTCTCCAACACTACCCACGAGAGCAGAGTCGCGCGGAGCCTGGAGGATGGTGGGAAAGCTGTCCTCCGAGTTATTTAGCACTGGGTTCTGCACGGCTGTCCCCCAGCCTGGTCGCGAAAGCCATTCCATCACTGGCCGGGGCCGGCTAGCCGAGGCCAACCGGAGATCCGCAGCACTACAGTATTGCTACGTCTAGGCAGGATTCTGATTTAGAGGTGTTAAGTCATAATCCCACAGATGGTAGCTTCGCACCAGTGACTACTCAGCCAGGCACATACACCAAATCGCTGAACCTGCCATTCCTCTCATACTGACTGTTGCAGTATGTAGACTGTTTTCCTTCTTGCCTTGAGAGAGAGCAGTCGCATTTTTCTTCCCTCCTCTCCTGCCTTCCTGATCTATTCCCAGCTTTTGCAATGTTGCGTTTTTGTCTGTGTTTAGTCGCTCTTCTTCTGCTGAATCTTAATCTAAACGGAAATTATGGATTTGGAAGCGGCTTAAATGTGCTATTGTCACTATTTTTCAACAAGAATTGGGCCAAGGGGGAGCCCAAGAATTGGAACCTACGAGGAGACTCATGGACATTGGAATTCATGCGTCTGTGGAAACATTATTGGTTATGATCTCAGGACTTCTATTTTTGGCTGTGGAGTTCCCTGATGCATCAGAAATTGAAGGAAGGTGAGAGAGCTGATCAAGCGGACCCGGCAAGCTCCTTCATCAAATTCGACCAGTTGGGGAGGGCACGAGTAGTGGCAAACGGTGAACTGAATGACAGTGATTCAGTGAAGGAATACATCTGAAGCCCTGTGCTCTCCATGGAAAAACAGTTTAAGCCTGCACATATAATGGAAGCACAGAATTACACGGGTGAGGACAAATTCTATTCTCTGAGTGCACTGTGCTGATTTGATTTGATTTGACCTTGTTTGCCCCGTGTTTACATTCCTCCCGATTGAGATAAGCGGAAGGACCGGCTCTTATGTCTACCCAAACAATCAACAATCAGTTGTTGTCGTCAGCGGATTGGACCCTCAAGGACAATGCCCATGTGCCTTCTGCAAGCAAGAGAGAGAGCAAGAGAGATAGACTCTGGACTCTGGACTTGTTTATAAGTCACATGATTATAACATCTATCCACTGCCAGGAGGCGCCCTCTGCTGCTCACTAACAACTGTTACATTTACACTACACAATGCATACAACATTACATGCATACAATACACTGCCTCTCAACTTTTGTGTGTGATCTCCTGCTAAATGTCTGCTAAATGTGCATTGAGGGTTTTTTTTGCCTGCAATCAAAATTTCGCTCACTTCGAGCGTCATTCTGATAAAACATGTTTTTTTTCTCTCGCCTACTGTGTCATATCCATTTTCTTTTTCTTTTTTTTCCTTTCTTCTTTATGACTGGCGCCTAGCGGCTGCCCCGGCCTTGGATGCGCTCTGCAGAGCGTGCCCAAATGCCAAGTCACGTTTCGTTACCTTGTATTCATACATGTGTAATGACAATAAAGTTGAATCTCATCTCATCTCATCTCAACAACACATCATCAGTAGGGAAAACTCACCTGTCTCACAACTGTCTAATCCCGGCTCACGTTCCCTATTAGTGGGTGAACAATCCAACGCGTGGACGTGTTTGTCCAGCCAATGCTCAAGGTAATAATGAATGAAGTTTGTATCTTTCTCACATTTGCAGTTGAAGTGCCTGTGAACATGTTTTGTTAAGCTCATTTCTGCAGAATTGGAACTACTTTATATTTCATAGTGCTCAGCTTAAATGTTAAACTGAATTCTTAATTTGAAGTAAGTAGACCTTATTTGTAGATCCAGTTGTTTTTAAAGTTTTGCACTTCCCTTTTTAATTCCTCTTCATATGGTGTCTCCGTGGTGCCACCTTTTGAAGGTTGGACCTTGCACATGCGTAGTCAACACAGTCACCAAATTTCGGCTGTGGATTATGTCACAAGTATTGCGCTCGAGTAGATATGCAAAATAGTAAGCCAGCTTAAGAAGAAGAGGAAGAGCTTGGAAGCTTGAATAAAAATCATGCTAGAGATGGTATTTTTAAGCCTTTTAAAACGAGGTCTTAAAGGTCCCATTCACTGCCTGCTTCCCACATGTTGACAGCTCCCACAGGTCTTAATAGTTTGTGACATATTTTTGGCCAAGTTGCCTTTATTGCAGCATCATTGTGAATCATCTTCTGCAGCCTTCCTCAGGACAGCTGAGGGACTCACTTCGGCATTGACGATTTACTTACTTTACATATTAAATGTGCATATTATGATTGGAAGACAAGCTCAGTTAGGAAATTTATTGAGGGTTTGTGTTAAAGTCACATCTTTGGAGAGCATCAGTTGGACAAACATTATAGCCCGATGCATTGCCATGTGATGTCAAAGGACACCTTCCCCTTCATGTTGTGATGCCACCAGCTCCGACCAATCAATAGGCAGTATGTTATATTATCAGCAAAAAGTAAGACGAGTTCAGTCAGTAGAATGGAAAAATTGTGACCATGAATGTTACTCTTACACTCTTTCTCAAGTGCTTCTGTTTCTCATGTTTGCACCCTTACCTCGGCTTCCATCTTAACGTTCCTCACTCATCTTTTTCCTCTTATCAAAGTCACACTTAAGTCAGTTCATTCCTGGAGGACAATAATGGAAAGAAGCCTCCTGGGTTTTGTTTTGATCCCTGATGATTTACTGCTGGGCTGTTTTTTTCTTTTTTCTTTTAAATCAATCTGACTGAATTGTCTCTTTTCTCCATCTCAGGTGGGGTTGAAGCCAATTCCCAAACTACGTCTCAGGAGCTCCTCATTCCAAACGACGTGAGTAGATCTTCTGATCCTGTTCTATCTATCCATGTGAAAAACGGCCATGGAGGTCGGCTCATGTGCACACCTACACAGGAACTTCCTACTCTTCTTCAGTATTTTTTTTCTCCATTCACTCAGCCCACAGCTCCACAGTTTGGTTTTCTGTTGGCTTTGAATTGCTGCTCCTCCACCACTCCTCCACTTTTATTGAGCCAGAATGTCAGTTTTGCAGTAGATAACAGGCGCTAATGTCAGTGTAATATTAAAGTCGGTCTGTTTCTATTCCCTCACCTTCCTGTCCTTTTTCTTTTCAAACATTCAGACTTCAGCCTTCACTGGGGGGCACGAGGTTTCCTCTGTAGAAAAAGAAATCAATTGCTCTGTGCCTTTCATATTTCTGTTGCAAACATACAAATCTGTGTGATTAAAGCTGGTTGAGTACACTGAAATGCAAGAGTGAATGTGATGTTTGCTGTTGGTGAGGCGGTTGAAGAAATGCAGAAATAACACACAAAGACAAAATGGTTATAGTCAGTGATTTAGTGCGTCTTTCTGTCAAACCTTTTCAGATTTGAGGTATTAGAAGTGATTTACTGCAGAAGGAAAATCTGGTTTCATTTTGCTGTTTTGTCTTGAAGATGGTTTGATTGACTTTAGGCATTCCATGAGTTACTGCATTGTTTGACTGGATATGTCTCTCTGCTTCAGAAGCTCCTCAACCAGCATGTCCATGTGGGCCCCAGCAAAGGTTAAACTGGGCTGTCTTATGGCTCCCATGTGGGCTCGTCCGTGGATTCCATGTTGGCCCCATCTGTGTTTGCCCACATGGACTTTACCTGTTTACCTATTTTCAACTTATTTTCTCATAAATATGCAATTTTCTTGTAAATTTGTGATTTTTTCCCCCCTAATTTGATCATTTTTTCTTGAAAATTTGAAACTCTCATAAATTTGCAGCTTTTTTATTGTAAACTTGCAGCTTTTTCTCATAAATTTGTGATTTTTTTTTTCTTGCAAATTTGCAACTTTTTCTCATAATTTGTTAGTTTTTCTTTTAAAATTGTGACTTTTTCTTGCAAATTTGCTGTTTTTCTTGTAATTTTGGAACTTTCTTATAAATTTGCCACTTTTTTACTGTAATCTTATAACTTTTTCTCTGAAATTTGTTACTTTTTTGTAAATTTGTGGGTATTTCCCATAACTTTGCAACATTTTTTGTAAATTGTGAACTTTTTCAAAAATGTTCAACTTATTTTCACTGTAAATGCTTTTTTCTTATAAATTTTCAATTTATTTATTCATACACATGCTACTTTTTTAATTTGCCACTTTTTCTAATTTTTTCCTCATTAATTTGTGACTTTTTTTCTTGTAAATTTACATTTTCTTGTAAGTTTGTAACTCTTCAAGTAATTTTACAATTTTTTTCTTGTAAATTTGCAACTTTTTTCTACTAAATTTTAACTTTTTCTAGTAAATTTGTGACTTTTTCTCATAAATTTGCTATTGTTTTTCTGTAAATTTGTAATTTTTTTTCTTATAAATTTTTGCATTTTTTTCCTCATAAATTTGTGACTTTATTGCATAATTTTGCCTGTGGCACAAGTGTCACTGAAACCTACTCACCCATATTAAACTCATCTATGGCCCAGTGGGTTGAAAGCAAGTAAGCAGATTACCTGCTCACCTGTACCGCAGGTAAAGTTGATGTGGGCAAACACAGATGGGGCCAACATGGAACCTGCCAACAAAACCACATGGGACCCATAAAACAGCCCAGTTTAAACCAATTGTGGGGCCAGCATGGGCATGCTGGCTGGGTCTTCACAGTTAGGGTAAATAGGATAGGATAATTGCATTCCAGCTGCATGAAAATGGAAATTTATGCAATGCGTTCTAATAATATTACCTCACAGAAGCAAATATAAAGTTAACCTGTTGCACTTCGGTGTACCGCGGGCGGGCACATCTCTGCGTCCTAGAGCGCACGAGGGCACCCTAGTACGCACACTGTGCGTCCTAGGGCGCACTGAAGAAAAAAAAAGCTGCATTTCCGTTCTTCCACTACAGACACAGCCGCGAACAGAAAGCCAGAGGAGTGCTTTGATTGGTTTAGATGTGATTGACCTCTCATTCGACTAATAAGAGCCTTGAATTGGGTTTCTGAAACCTTGAAGAACCAGTGACTGAAAACCTAGCAAGAAGGACCCGCCTACCAACGGCTGCGAATACAGCCAGCCAGTTGAAGCACAGAAGTTCGAAAGCTGTTTTGTGTAAGGCTGGGTGACACACAGGCATTCGCCAGTCTTTTTTTCTTACTACTGTTTTTATTTGTTTTGAAAAATCGTTCGCCAAAACCGCAATAATGGAATTATGGTTTGACCGGGTCGTGTGACCAGAACCACGAGTCCGTAACAAGCGGACCAGCTTCATGTTCCTCTGACAATGAGGAAGAGAAGTTCGCCAGCTACGCTGCTGTTGTGGACAGGTAAGTGTTATAAGCTAAATTATTACCCCCCCCACTATTCTTCTGTAGCGGATTGCAGATATATTGCAGATATTTTAGTCCAACTGTGCGTAGTAGACCGCGGTGCACAAAGTGTGTACCGCGACACATGGACTGGACACGGTTCGTGCACCGCTACTGTTCTGTAGCGGATTGCAGATATTATTGCAGATATTTTAGTCCAACTGTGCGTATTAGACCGCGGCGCACCGTCACCGCTTTCCGTCATGTAGCGATGGGCGATGTCCGTCCTCTGTAGCGGCGGGGGAGTTGTTATCTTCTACATTACAAATATTCTAGTATAATTTTTAGTGCACTGTAGGTTATTTTTTCTTGTTAAAAAAAAGCCACACATTTTTTACGTGGCATGCTTCTTTGTGTGTGGGGGCTTGTTTGTTCATTCATTCATTCATGAATGAATAAACAACCCCCCCACACACACACACACAGCCCTTCACCTTTCATTAGAGCCAAGATGAAGCTTCTATATTGAATCATTCAAAAGTTACAGACGTTTTTTCCAAACTGTGCCATTTGGCACAATTTGGCACAGTTCAAAAACGCCAGGGAACAACCTAAGAAAAAAGCTGTGTAATATATTCATTTTTTGTGGTATTGTTACAAAATTTTGACCTCAGCTGGATAGCACTTGGTTCTACATTTCTGTTGCATTTTCCAGCCCGGATCTGAAGCTGTGTGTTACTTGCAAGCATTTGTATCCAAAAAAACACCCAGGCAAAATTTATTTTCTTCAAGTTCACTATGTTTAGATGACTGTTACTCAGTAGCAGGAGCACTTAGAGAGATTATGACTGTTTTGCCAAAAAATTCAAAGTGTTTTCTTTTAAATGAGACCAACCCCATGAAGATGCTGCAAAGGGTTGAAGAACAGCTTTTGATTTACTTTGGGTACGTTATTTTTTGGCATTTTTAGGGAAATTGACCAGAGTGCAAGGGGTTAAAAGAATAGGACCTAACACAGAGCCCTGTGGAACTCTGTGACTGGGCTTTGAATTTAAAGAAACCTCATTATTCACATGAACAAACTGGAATCTACTGAATAAATATGATTTGAACTGTTGAAAAGAAGTTCCTTTAAGTCCAATCCATTTTGCCCTATGGTCTAAGTGACAAAGATCATTACCATATACATACAACCATTTTTTCTCATAAATTTGCAACTTTTGTCTTGTAAATTTGCAACTTTTTCCTGTAAATTTACAACTTTTTTTTGACATTAGTCTAAAACTTTGTCTCTTAAATTTGTGATTTTTCTCTCAAAAATTTTCAACTTTTTTCTCATAAATTTTTGACTTTTTTAATTTGCAGCCTTTTTCTTAAAAAAAATTGCGGTTTTTTGTTGTAAATTTGCAATTTTTTCCTGTAAATTTTCAATATTTTCCTCAAAAATTTGACTTTTTTTGCATCAATTTTTCATGGTGGGCCTCTCCAGGGGCGGAATTCAAGACCCAAATGCCAGATTTACAGTTTGTAAAATTTAATGAAAAGACTCAAAATAATCTGTGACTGGGAAGCTGTGGATTCCCAGGACTTGGGACTTGGCCGGACTTAGGCAGGATACAAGACTGAAGCGTGTTGGTTACGCTGCATGACTTAAGAACATCGCCCTGAACTACGGGGCAGCATCCCTTATATAGGACAAAAATAATTAACCAAATAATAAACAGCCATGAATAATCAAGACCTTAAGACACGAAACAAGCTAGGTGAAAATGGAAGTAAACAAAAGGCGCTGTCAAAATAAAAGCTCAAAGCAACATGATGACAGGAATAAACTCCAAGATGTGACCATGATGATGACAATACTACTAGACAGAAAGATCACAAGAAATAAAGATAATTGTAATAAACAGAGAACCAGGACAAACTAAACTCAAAGTGAAGGTATGATCTCCAGATCGTGCCCCGACGCTGACAAAATTTGCAGATTTTTTTCCTGTAAGTTTGCAACTTTTTCCCTCATAAATTTGTGATTTTTTTTTCTAAAAATTTTGCAATTTTTTTTCATAAATTTGTGACTTATTTTTCAAAAATTTGCAACTTTTTCTCAAAAATTTGCAATTTTTTTTGTAAATTTATAATTTTGGCCTGTAAATTTTAAACTTTCTCAAAAATTTACCTTTTTAACTCATAAATCTGCAGCTTTTTTCTAAGTTTGTGATTTTTTTTCACATAAATTTGCAACTTTTTTCCTCTAAGTTTCCAATTTTTTTTTCAGAAATTTCCAACTTTTCCTGATAAATTTGTAATTTTTTTCTCATTTTTTTCCTATAAATTTTCAACTTTTTTCTCAAAAATTTGTGACCTTATTTGCTCATAAATTTGCAACTTTTTCCTCAAAAATTTGCAACTTTTGTCCTGAAAATTTTCAGCTTTTTCCTCATAAAAAGATCATTACCATATTAACTATTTTCTTCAGTCATTGACAAATTGGTGGTGTGTGCTTTTTAATCTTTATTGATTAACCTGTTGCACTTCTGTGTACCACGGGCGGGCACGTCTCTGCGTCCTAGAGTGCACGAAGGCACACGAGGGCGCTGCGTCCTGGAGCGCACTGAAAAAAAAAAGCTGCATTTCCGTTCTTCCACTACAGACACAGCCGCGAACAGATTAGATATGATTGACCTCTCATTCGACTAATAAGAGCCTTGAATTGGGTTTCTGAAACCTTGAAGAACCAATGACTGAAAACCTAGCAAGAAGGACCCGCCTACCAACGGCTGCGAATACAGCGAGCCAATTGAAGCACAGAAGTTCGAAAGCTGTTTTGTGTAAGGCTGGGTAAAGAGAGACTGACTGCTGCAGCAGATGAAAAAAGGACCCGCAGGAAGAACCGCCACAGACCCAGCAGCACGGAGACCACCCACAAGTGCGACCTGTGTGACAGGGACTGCCATTCGCGCATCGGCCTGTTCAGCCACAGGCGGTGCTGTCCCAGCAGAGTAGACGTTTAGGATTCTCTTCCATGGTCATCATAGACCGACGGAGGCCGACGACGAAGGCTGGGTGACGCATCCGCGTTTGTCAGTCTTTTTTTATTACTACTGTTATTTGTTTTGAAAAATCGTTCGCCAATACCGCAATCATGGAAGCGCAAAACCGCAATAATGGAAATGTTTTGACCGGGTCGCGAGACCAGAACCACGAGTCCGTAATAAGCGGACCAGCTTCATGTTCGTCTGACAATGAGGAAGAGAAGTTCGCCAGCTATGCTGCTGTTGTGAACAGGTAAGTGTTATAAGCTAAATTATTCTTTATCCCTGAAAATTGTAATCAAAAATGACTTTTGACTCATCGGCAAATTACAACTGTGCGTCATTGCCACATGACGGACCGCGGCGCATTAACCCGTGCACCGGGCAATGTCCGTCCTCTGTAGCGGGGGGGGGACAACGCCCCCCACACACACACACACACAGAGCCCTGAGTGTCACCTTTCATTAGAGCCCAAGATGAAGCTTCTATATTGAATCATTCAAAAGTTACAGACGTTTTTCCAAACTGTGCCATTTGGCACAATTTGGCACAGTTCAAAAACGCCTGGGAACAACCTAAGAAAAAGGCTGTGTAATATATTCATTTTTTGTGGTATTGTTACAAAATTTTGACCTCAGCTTGAAAACACTTGGTTCTACATTTCTGTTGCATTTTCCAGCCCGGATCTGAAGCTGTGTGTTATTTGCAAGCATTTGTATCCAAAAAAACACCCAGGCGAAATTTATTTTCTTCAAGTTCACTATGTTTAGATGACTGTAACTCAGTGGTCGGAGCACTTAGAGAGATTATGACTGTTTTGCCAAAAAATTCAAAGTGTTTTCTTTTAACTGAGACCAACCCCATGAAGATGCTGCAAAGGGTTGAAGAACAGCTTTTGATTTACTTTGGGCACGTTATTTTTTGGCGTTTTTAGGGAAATTGACCAGAGTGCAAGGGGTTAAAGGAAATTATTAATCTAACCTGATATGAGTTCAAGAGTGGATTTTCTCTATGTATTTATGGCTGGCTGTGCACATAAAAGCACCAAATCCTTCCCTTCTGCTGCTCTCCCCTCACAAACGGAGCACTTCTTCCTCTGAGCAGTTAGCGGCTTACTGTTGCGCTCAAGGACGTCTGACATTTGATGGACGTGTGGACCGTTTCGAGGTCGGAGCGGTGACCTTTTGTCCGTACAACGGGCCCTCAGGCAGCTGCTCCTCCCCTACCAACGCATCCATCACAGGCGGTTATTCTTCCAGAGTGTGCTCAGCTGTCCACTTTGATTGGTCTGTATTTACGCCCAACGGCGCAGCTCAGACTGAGAATGTACAATACATGTGTGTGTATAGCAAGCAAAGCAAAGGCTCTGTTTGACCTCATGGTGTCTTTATCAGGCTGGAACAAGCCACTTTATCACCAGCCTCTACATTATCATTTATTTAACCAGGAGAAGAAATCCTACACCAAGTAATTTACCTTTTTAACAAGAGGGATGAGGGTGTTTTCACCAATTTAGGTTAGAAAGGTATAAATGTAAATGAAGGTAAACGATGCCAATCTAAAAATTGAAAGTCACAAATTACAATTTAATTACACAGAATAAAAATGTAACCAACATTTAGATGAGTGTTGCAAACTTGTGAGAAAAAAGTTGAAATTTTAGTGGAGAAAAATGCAAATTTATGAGGAAAAAAAGTTGCATATTAATGAGGAAAAAAGGTGAAAAATTACCAGAAGAAAGGATGCAGAAAAATGTTGAAAATTTATAAGAAAAAGTTGAAAATTTATAAGAAAAAAAATATTTACAGGAAGAAAGGTTGCAAATTTACAAGAAAAAAAGAGGCAAATTTATGAGAAAAATTGAAAATTTATAAGAATGCAACATCTCCTTTCTGTATGTGAAAAATTTGGTAAAAAAAATGACATCCATATAAAATAAATAAAACTAAATCTTCAATATTAATGCTAAATGAGACCCAGAGAAATTACCCAGCCCCTGAGGTAAATCAATTCAATGTTGTAAATCAGTTTAAATATTTAGGAATCCAAATTATGCCTAAGCTAGAATCAGTCGCCAGTGTCAACTATGAAGCCTTAATGTCAGATATCAGTGAGTTAACTCAGAGATGGATGTCACTACCAATGTCGATGATCGGGAGAATCAATATACTTAAAAGTAATATTTTACCTAAAATACTTTATTTATTTCAATACATTCCCTTATCACCACCTTTAGATCTATTCTCAAGAATAAAAAAAAAGTTAGTGGAATTTATATGGAACAACAGGAGGGCTAGATTACGTCTGTCTTTATTATATTTACCATTTGATCGTGGAGGTCTGAAATGTCCAAATTTTATGTTGTATTATTGGTCGGCACAACTGAGGTCTATGACATATTATTTTTCATCAAATGATCTCCCTCACTGGACTGAAATGGAATCATACAATTTACCTTTACCTCTTCCCATATTCATATACTCAGATTCGGCAAAAAAATTACAAAAACAAGTTAAAAATCCATTTGTAAAGCATATGATCAAAATATGGTGTGAAGCTAAAAACTATTTAAAAGAACCACAGTTATTGTCACAATTTAGTCCAATATGGGGTAATCAATATTTTAAACCAGGGAGAGCGGACGCTGTATTTAAAGTATGGAATTTAAAAGGGATACAAAAGATTCAGGATTTATATTTGCCATGTGCAGACAACATAATGTCTTTTGAAGAGCTGAGGATCAAATTTAATCTCAATAGAACACATTTTTTTAAATATCTTCAACTTAGAAACTTTATTCGATCAAATCAAAATAAAGCTCTCACTCGACCTATTTATTCATCCTTGGAAAAAATGATGATGAAAGATAGTAAAAGAAAGGGTATTATTTCAGAGTTTTATAACTCATTGACACTATCTTCAAGTGAAAATTCACTGAAAAGATTAAACTACTGGAAAGAAGATCTGCAAATTGAAATTTCAGAGGAACAATGGGAATTGGCTTGTACAGAAGCTCAAACCAAATCAATAAATGCACGCCTTAAATTGATACATTTCAAATGGTTAATGCGGATGTATGTTACACCGGAGGAGTTAAATAGATATAACAAAAATATACCAGATACATGCACAAAATGCATGGAAAGTAAAGGAACCCTATTTCATTGTTTATGGGAATGTAGATTAATAAGAATGTTTTGGGAAGAGGTGAGGGTAACAATTGAAAAAATAATCTCAAAACAAATCATATTGAATCCTAAACTGGTTTTGTTGGGTCTGTACCCAGAAAAGCATAATTTCAATAAAAGTGAAAGAACATTCATAGACCTCAGTTTGCTTAATGCCAAAAAATGTATTGCACTATTATGGAAAAAGACTCATAGACCAGATGTGACTCAGTGGTTAAGACAGATGTTAACAAACCTTCCATTAGAAAGAATAACATATATACTGAAATCAAAGGAAATTGTGTTTGAGAATATATGGAGACCTTTTATTGATTATGTAAAAAATTTAAACATAACTCTTGAAGAAGAAGGTGAATGATGTGTGTGGACCTTGTAAATTCCAAACTGGTGAACATAATATGTATACTTATGTATTGGATTGTCTAGACTAAACAGAGGAGCATTGTTGAAGACTTGATTTTGTTGGTGGTTGTTGGTGTTTTTAGTGCATTTTTTTTTTTTTTTTGTAGTACTTTAGTGTTAGTGTTTGATTGTTTGTATCATGTTTGTTAAAAAAAAAAAAAAGGTTCAATAAAGATATTGTGGAAAAAAAAAAAAAAATGACATCCTGTTCAACTGTACTAAATCTATGTGTATGGCTTTCAAACCAAAGGGCGTCAATACTTCGAATCCTGTTATGCCACTTTGTGGTAATAGCTTGTACTTTGTTGAAAAAGTCAAATACCTAGGTGTGTGGATTGAATCTGATAAGACCAATGCTGATTGTAACAGGCACCTCAGGAAACTGTACGCTCAAACCAATTTACTGTTGCGTAATTTCCATAGATGTTCTCCTGAAGTCAAATGTATGTTGTTCAAGACCTTCTGTACCTCAATGTACTGCTCGCCTTTATGGTTTAATAGCAATGTTGCTGTTAGGAACAAAATCCGCATTGCATATAATAACTCCCTAAGAAGGTTGTTAGATGTACCACGAAGGTCGAGTGCAAGCAAGATGTTTGTGTCTGTGAACATTCCGTCTTTTGGAGAATTGATACGTAAGAATGTTTACAGTTTTTTGAGAAGACTGCTGGAATGTAGCAATCATCTTATATCAGCAATTGTCAACTCGTCACTCACACTTCATTCCAGCATTTGGAAGTGGTGGCGTTCCATTTTACACTGAGCCCATTATGTTTTTTGTTGTTACAAGAGCGCAGAGTGTCTGCTGATCTGTATATACTTTATTTATTTATCTATTTGTAATATGAACCCTGAGTTTGAAATAAACGTTTGAATTGAATTGAATTGAATAAGAAAAAAGATGAAAATTTACAGGAAGAAAGGTTGCAAAATTACAAGAAAAAAGTTGAACATTTGAAGGAAAAAAATTGCAAATTTATGAGAGAAAAAAATTTGCAGATTAATGAGAAAAAAGGTGAAAATTTACAGGAAGCAAAGTTGCAAATTTGCAAGAGAAAAGTCAAAAATTTATAGGAAAAAAGATGAAAATTTTTAAGAAAAAAGATGAATATTTACAAGAAAAAATTTGCAAATTCATGAGAAAAAATGGCAGATTAATGAGCAAAAAAGCAAATATTTAGAGGAAGAAAAGTTGCAAAGTTATAAGAAAAAAGTTGAGTTTTTAAGAAAAAAATTGAAAATTTCTAAGAAAAAGATGAAAATTTACAGGAAGAAAAGTTACATATTTAGAAAGAAAAATGCTGCAAGAAACTTGGAACCTTTTCATTTTTCATTCAGTCACAGGGAGGCCAGTGATTATGGGGGAAAGAACCACGTATGTCTCTGGAGGCGCAAGTTGCAGACCCCTGAGCTTGGAGAAATGTCATTTTGCGTTTTGCTGTTGTGCAGTTCGAACAACAATAAGAGCTTCCCATCTTCTCTCTAAAATGGGGGTGGGCAACCATGTGCCACAGAGAGCCAAGACCCCACAGATTTTATCTCCCACCCAGTATCTTCAGCAGGTGTTTTCACCGATCAGCAATCAGTGGAGGGAATTCAGTGAGTTAGCACCTGCAGGGTCTTGGCCCTCCATAGCACACAGTTGCCCACCCTTGCTCTAAAAGGAAGACAAACGTTCTTCCAGGTTTCACTGAATGAAACTAGAAAGAACTCCACAAACTCTTGCAAGATTTAAAGCATCTTTAGCGAAGTAAAACAAAGCAGAAGTTCCTCAGCTGACCTCTAAACAAAGGTAGGAAAAACGGGACCATTTCATTTCATAAAAGGTCCGACTCGCAGCAAGCCAGCCTGATAACATACCCACACACAAAAGCACAAAAATAAACCGTTCTCTAGCAAAGAACAGCCACTGTTCAGTGCTCCCACTCCACATAAGATCAGTGGAAAAATGGCACGGAGCGCTCCATTCTAAAGCTTAATATAGAACTTCGCCAATGAGGAGACTGATGCCAGTTTAGTACTCAGGTGTAGAACTGGAACACAGAGAGGAAGGTGGTCAGTGGGTGGACCTCTGTTATGTGATCTGCAGTTAATTATCAGCAACGCCTGACAACACATTATGATTTTGATCCACCAAAAAATAGTCCCTCCTGACTGTACTCACAGTTAACTGGTTGTAATAAAAAAAAAAAAAAAAGAAGCACAATATAATATAGAATAGGCTTATTGTCATTTCACACACATCTAGAGAGGGAAATGAGATGCTGTGCAGTGCAGAAGTCATTGATTATATGCCGGGTATAACCCCTGATTGCTTGTCCCAACCTGGGAAAAAAGAGAGAAAACAGCCCCCTCCCCCATCATCATTGACTTTTTTCCACATAAATTTGCAACTTTTTTCTTGCAAATTTGCAACTGTTTTCCTGTGAATTTTCCTTTTTTTTTCAGAAATTTGGAACGTTTTTTCTCAAAAATGACCAATTTTTTCCTGTAAATTTTCAACCTTTTCTCACAAATTTGTGACCTTTTTTCCTCATAAATTTTCAATTTTTTTCCTTGAACATGTGTCTTTTTTTTCTTTGCAACTTTTTCACCATAAATTTGCAGCTCTTGTCTAGTAAATTTGCTACTTTCTTCCTGTAAATTTTCATCTTTTTCCTCATAAATTTGCAACTTTTTCTTGCAAATCTTTTTTCTCATAAATTTGTGATTTTTTTTCTCAAAGATTGGCAAAATCTCAAAGATTTTTTTCAAAAATTTGCAACTTTTTTCTTGAAAATGAGCATTTTTTTCTTGTAAATTTTCAACTGTCACCCTGCAAATCTCCCTTTTCCCTTCAAAACAAGGGATAACTAGAAAAGCACTCAGAGAGCGCAGACCTCCGCCAGGTACCTAAGTTCCCCCTCATATTGGGATTTTCCCCAAATATAATAGTCTTACATTTATTTTATCTATATTTTCAGATTCCTTGACCATCAAAACATAACTTTAGCAATTAGATTCACATTGATATCTTTATTAGTTTAGTAGTTATTGACAAAAAATCAGTTTTTCGGTAATGGCGGTTTTCTTCTGGATATAGCTCCATAGCTTTTGAAGATACAACAAATCCATTGGCACACTACTGATTCCTCAGTGTCTTGGCTATATTTTGGTGTTTGTTGTATGTTTATATCTTAATTTGTTACCTTACAGTGATGAAAATTCCAAAGATCTCCTATTATTTCCTGTTCTGGGTCACAGTATCCAGATTTTTTGTAGGATCCGGATCAGTCTTTGATATTTCCTAGAACCTATTGGGATCTTAGCCTGTATTTTTTTGGCAAGCATCCTGACCATTTATTGTGGAGTTATATACACATATGTTAAAAATGGCCCTATCTCGCAATGATAAAGAATCTTTTAAAAAATTCCTGGATCCCGACGGTGATCGGGCTCACTCCCAAAATCTAATCATTTCTTCCTTGTCCCATTTCAGACTTGTCCTGAAAATTTCGTCAAAATCCATTCATAAGTTTTTGAGTTATGTTGGTAACAGACAGACAAACAAACAAACCCCGGTAAAAAAATAACCTCCTTGGCGGAGATAATAAAACTACAACTCCCAGTTTGTGGGCAGCTCTCAGTAATAGCACACACACACATAAATGTAATAAGTACCACTGTGCGGGCTGTTAGCTCAACTAAATGCATTACCTTCACTGTGAGACTGGCACTTCTCTGTGTTGTAATTAAGCTGCTAATAGAAAACATGCACCGTTTCTTGGAGTGGAGAGCTTCATATGAATGAATGAATGAATGAATGAATGAATGAATTTATTTATTTCGGATAGTACATTACAGGTTAAAAGAAACTGTATAATATAACAAGGTCAAATTAGACAAAGACTCCTTCTACTATACAATTCCACGTGAGTTATCCGAAATGGGTGATGGCTGAAGCCGCAGCTTATATTGCCCACCCATATTCCATCCAAGAATTCAAAGGAGAAAAAAGAGAAAACAAGACAAGAGCGATTACAATTTAAAACAAGGCTAAGACAAAATATGACTGAGAGAAAAAGAAAACTGAGCTAGTCTAAGTTAAGCGGTTACTATTCAAAAACAAATCTAAGACATAGTGTCACAGAGAAAAAAGAAAAACTAAGCTATAACACAACACAGGCTGGAAATGTCAATCCTTATGTGAGTTTACATGTCGTCTTGTAAATATGTTTGGAGTATTTCTTCCTTTAGTTTTTCTTTAAATTGTCCAAGCTTTGTACATGATTTTAATTCAGGTCCAAAATCGTTCCATAATCTGACACCTTGCACTGAAATACCTCAGTAGACCTTCAGTAGCTCTGAGTTTTTGTTGTTAACACATACAAACTGATATCTATTCTTTAAGTAACTTCTTAACCAGGACTGTGCTACCCCTCTGATACCACAATTTTGTAGTTTCTTTAATAATAGATTGTGATCTACTGTATCAAATGCTTTTTTAAGATCCAGGAATACTCCAACTGAATACTGTTGCTTGGTAGTTGTTCTCACTGTAGGCTTTTGAAATATACATGTTCCTCTGAAGTGATATCGTTTCTCCCTTGTTTGGAACAACTTTTGGATATTTGCGGGCAGTGATAGATTCTTCACTTTGAACATTATTATTGCGGTTTTAAAGTCGATCAGATCTTTCAACTTGAGAGTTTTTTGTTTAAGAAAAAGTGGGTTTGTTGGTTCCCTGTAAGCTGCTTTGTTGATTATTCTAATAGCTCTCTTTTGAAGCATAAAGAGTGGATATATGTTTGTTTTATATGTATTTCCCCATACTTCATTACAATATGTCATGTATGGGAGTATTAATGAATGATACAAGGTGTATAGTGTGGGTTGATTCAGCAAATTTTTCACTCTGTGTAATATTGCAATTGATTTGGATACTTTACCTTTTATATAATTAATATGTGGCTTCCAACACAGTTTGTTATCAATTATTACTCCAAGGAATTTAGTTTCGGATACCCTTTCAATCTCTACACCATTTACACTGAGTTTGGGTACTGGGTAGTTGTGATGGTTGTTAAAGACTATAAATTTTGTCTTGCTTAAATTGAGCGTTAATTTGTTTGAATCAAACCACAGTTTCAGCTTTCCTAATTCCTTTCCGAGTGTATCCAGAAGTTGTTCCAAGTTGTTTCCACTGCATAGCAGGTTAGTGTCATCAGCAAACAATATTAAGTCCATTTTTTCTGAAACTTTACATATATCATTTATATACATATTGAATAATAATGGTCCCAAAACTGAACCCTGTGGGACTCCACAGGTGACCTTCAGTAGCTCTGAGTTTTTGTTGTTAACACATACAAACTGATATCTATTCTTTAAGTAACTTCTTAACCAGGACTGTGCTACCCCTCTGATACCACAATTTTGTAGTTTCTTTAATAATAGATTGTGATCTACTGTATCAAATGCTTTTTTAAGATCCAGGAATACTCCAACTGAATACTCTTTATTTTCAATGGCTGTTGATATTTTTTCTGTAAATTCCATTAAGGCATATGCTGTTGTCCTTTTGTGTCTGAACCCATATTGCTGCTCACACAATAAATCATTCTTCAGTATGAAGTTGTCAATTCTCTCATAGAATATTTTTTCAAGTATCTTGGAAAATTGCGGTAATAGTGAAATTGGTCTGTAGTTGGAGAGTTCCCCTCTGTCGCCTGTCTTGTAAATCGGAATTACTTTAGCTATTTTCATTGCATTGGGAAATATACCTGATTGGAGAGACAGGTTACAGATATACGTCAGTGGTTTCACTATGCATTCGATAACAGTTTTGACTAGTAGCATATCAATACCATCGCAGTCAGTAGATGTTTTACTTTTGAACGATTTAACAATTTCAATGACCTCTCTTTCGTCTGTGTTCTTTATGAAGATGGTGTCTTTTACAGCAGTGTTATTGCATATTGAATCACCTGTTGGCACCGTAGTGGGTATTTCTCGGGCCAGTTTAGGTCCAATGTTTGTTTTTTTTTCCACAATATCTTTATTGAACCTTTTTTTTTTTTTAACAAACATGATACAAACAATCAAACACTAACACTAAAGTACTACAAAAAAAAAAAAAATGCACTAAAAACACCAACAACCACCAACAAAATCAAATCTTCAACAATGCTCCTCTGTTTAGTCTAGACAATCCAATACATAAGTATACATATTATGTTCACCAGTTTGGAATTTACAAGGTCCACACACATCATTCACCTTCTTCTTCAAGAGTTATGTTTAAATTTTTTACATAATCAATAAAAGGTTTCCATATATTCTCAAACACAATTTCCTTTGATTTTAGTATATATGTTATTCTTTCTAATGGAAGGTTTGTTAACATCTGTCTTAACCACTGAGTCACATCTGGTCTATGAGTCTTTTTCCATAATAGTGCAATACATTTTTTGGCATTAAGCAAACTGAGGTCTATGAATGTTCTTTCACTTTTATTAAAATTATGCTTTTCTGGGTACAGACCCAACAAAAACAGTTTAGGATTCAATATGATTTGTTTTGAGATTATTTTTTCAATTGTTACCCTCACCTCTTCCCAAAACATTCTTATTAATCTACATTCCCATAAACAATGAAATAGGGTTCCTTTACTTTCCATGCATTTTGTGCATGTATCTGGTATATTTTTGTTATATCTATTTAACTCCTCCGGTGTAACATACATCCGCATTAACCATTTGAAATGTATCAATTTAAGGCGTGCATTTATTGATTTGGTTTGAGCTTCTGTACAAGCCAATTCCCATTGTTCCTCTGAAATTTCAATTTGCAGATCTTCTTTCCAGTAGTTTAATCTTTTCAGTGAATTTTCACTTGAAGATAGTGTCAATGAGTTATAAAACTCTGAAATAATACCCTTTTACTATCTTTCATCATCATTTTTTCCAAGGATGAATAAATAGGTCGAGTGAGAGCTTTATTTTGATTTGATCGAATAAAGTTTCTAAGTTGAAGATATTTAAAAAAATGTGTTCTATTGAGATTAAATTTGATCCTCAGCTCTTCAAAAGACATTATGTTATCTGCACATGGCAAATATAAATCCTGAATCTTTTGTATCCCTTTTAAATTCCATACTTTAAATACAGCGTCCGCTCTCCCTGGTTTAAAATATTGATTACCCCATATTGGACTAAATTGTGACAATAACTGTGGTTCTTTTAAATAGTTTTTAGCTTCACACCATATTTTGATCATATGCTTTACAAATGGATTTTTAACTTGTTTTTGTAATTTTTTTGCCGAATCTGAGTATATGAATATGGGAAGAGGTAAAGGTAAATTGTATGATTCCATTTCAGTCCAGTGAGGGAGATCATTTGATGAAAAATAATATGTCATAGACCTCAGTTGTGCCGACCAATAATACAACATAAAATTTGGACATTTCAGACCTCCACGATCAAATGGTAAATATAATAAAGACAAACGTAATCTAGCCCTCCTGTTGTTCCATATAAATTCCACTAACTTTTTTTTTATTCTTGAGAATAGATCTAAAGGTGGTGATAAGGGAATGTATTGAAATAAATAAAGTATTTTAGGTAAAATATTACTTTTAAGTATATTGATTCTCCCGATCATCGACATTGGTAGTGACATCCATCTCTGAGTTAACTCACTGATATCTGACATTAAGGCTTCATAGTTGACACTGGCGACTGATTCTAGCTTAGGCATAATTTGGATTCCTAAATATTTAAACTGATTTACAACATTGAATTGATTTACCTCAGGGTAATTTCTCTGGGTCTCATTTAGCATTAATATTGAAGATTTAGTTTTATTTATTTTATATCCTGATATTTCCCCAAAATTCTTTATTAAATTCAACAAGGTTGGAATTGATTTTTTTAGATTCGACATAAACAAAATTATATCATCGGCGTACAGGGAGATTTTATGTTCTGTTGGTCCAACTTTAATTCCATATATTTGTGAATGTAAACGTATCGCTATCGCTAAAGGTTCAATTGCCATAGTAAACAGTAAAGGTGAAAGTGGACAGCCTTGTCGACATCCTCTATTGATTTTTATTGGTTTTGAAATATTGTTATTTGTTAGGATTTCTGCTGTAGCATTATTGTATATTATTTGAACCCATTTTATGAAATTATTTCCAAGTCCAAACCTTTGTAGGACTTCAAAAAGAAAGGGCCATTCAACTCTATCAAAGGCCTTTTCGGCGTCCAATGATAGGAGAGCTGTATCCGGTGCTTCTTTATTAAAATAAATAATATTAAATAGTCTTCTTACATTATGGAAGCCTTGTCTACCCTTTATAAAGCCATTCTGATCTCGATTAATAATATTTGGTAAAATTTCTTGTATTCGTCTTGCTAAAATTTTACAGATTATCTTAAGGTCGGCGTTTAATAGGCTTATTGGTCTCATATTTTCACATTTATTAGAGGGCTTACCTGGTTTTGGCAGCAGTATAATTAAGGCATTATTTATGTATGATGGTAAATTATTATTTTGAAATGCTTCTAAAACCATTTCCAAAAAAGGTTTTATTAATTTATTCTTAAATTTTTTATAAAGGTCAACTGGAAGACCATCTGGTCCTGCACTTTTTCCTGATTTCATATTATCAATGGCTAGCCCAACTTCTTCTTGACTAATTTTAGACTCCAATATCTCCCTGTTTTCATTTGGAATACACGGTATAGATAGTTCGTTCAAAAACCCATTTAGTTTTGTTAAATCAGGTTCATTTTTGGTATCATATAATTTTTCATAGTAATCTCTAAAGGCTCTATTAATTTCTAAAGGATCTATAACTACCTGTCCTTTACTTATAATACTGGTAATTGGTGTTTTAATTTCCAATTGTTTAATCTGCCATGCTAATAATTTTCCTGATTTTTCACCTTGTTCATAAAAAGATTGTTTCAATCTTAGAAGACTCGAGGCAGCTCTATTCACTGATTTTTTGTCGTATTCAGCTCTCAAAATCAGTAATTCATTCTCCAACCTTGGGTCACTTCCTGCATACACTTTTTCCTGAAGATTTTTTATTTTATGTTCCAATTTAGCTCTCTCCTCTCGAGTCTTCTTAGATTTTGATCCCGTATAACTAATAATATGTCCCCTAATAAAAGCTTTGAAAGCCTCCCACTTTACACATGCTGATGTTTGTGTAGTATTGATGTCAAAGAACTCGTCTATCTGTTTTTTCTATATACTTGACAAATTCCTCATCCTGAAGCCATTTATGCTGAAATTGCCATCTACCTGATTCCTTTGTCAATTTTTTATCTACATATATTAGATAACAGGGTGCATGATCAGAGATCACGATGTTATCATAAAAGCAGTTTTGAATCTTGGACCTTAATTCTGTGGAAATCAAAAAATAATCAATACGTGAGAATGTCTTGTAGGTACTGGAATAACAAGAATAGGCTTTAACTTGTGGTTTCATTTCTCTCCATATATCTAACAATCTCAATTCTTTCATAAAATGATTAATAGTCATCCTACATCCAATGTGCGTACAATCCAGTCCTGTTGATCTATCCACACCTGGATTCAATGTACAATTAAAATCCCCTGCTATTATATGTTGCCCTGTAAGTGATGATAAGATGAGAAATAAATTAGCAAAGAACTTCTGATCATCTATATTGGGACCATATAAGTTCACAAGATTTATATTTTCTAATAGCAAAGAACCTTGAATGATTACATATCTTCCAAATTTGTCTCCAATTACATTTTTCACTTGAAAAGGAACTGATTTATGTATGAGAGTCATAACTCCCCTGGCTCGGGATGAAAATGAAGAGGTGAATACACTTCCCTGCCATCTACTCCTAATTCTTTTAACATCCTCCTCTATCAGATGAGTTTCTTGTAAAAACACAATTCTTGAACCCATGTCCTTTATTTTATTCATAACTTGTTTAAGTTTTTTTAAATTTTGTAGACCTCTGCAATTCCATGAAGTTAAATTAAGATTAACACTTTGGTCCATGATCAATAGAGAGTTTGGGATTACCTTGCAGTGTAAACATGCTCATACAGAGAAGCAAAAACATGAGTGGTTGAACATTCATCCTACAAACTACACACAAACAAATTTCCCCTTCCCACACTTGTGGCAAACCCCCCAAAATCAAAAGAAAAATTCTGTCTCCCGATATAGCCATCGACCGTTCCACACCCACGGGGAACAGCCTAAGCCACTCCTTCTTCATCCTCCCAATCACCCTAACTCTACTGCTTTTAATGACGTAACATTAACTCTCCTCTGTAGTTTTCCAACTTAACTCCAAAATTTTTAACAACTTTGTACATCATAGGTTTTTTTTTGTTTGTTTGTTTGTTTTGTTTTTGTTTTGTTTTTTTAATATATAATACAATCTATATTTTGTAAACTTACTATTTACTTCAAGTCAGTCAGATGCCTGTGCAAATGCTTAATTATTCTACCTTATATTTTGTTCATGCTTAGCTCCCACCAGTCTCTTCTTCTTCTTTGATCTTCTTGATGAACTCCTGCGCCTCCTCTGGGGTCTTGAAGATGTGGGTTCTGCCCTCATACGTGGTCAGCAGTCTCGCAGGATAGATTACACCATGACGAATCCCAAGGTTGCGCAGCTCCTTACGTACGGGATCAAACTGCTTCCTCAATTGCTGGATTCCTGTGGCCAAATCTGGGTAGAACCGCACCTGCTGGTCCTGGTGTTTAATCTCTCCTTTAGCACGTGCAGCGTTGAAGATCTTCATCCTGTCTCTGTTGCTAAGAAACTTCATAATTAAGGTCCTCGGCGGTCCCTTATCTCTCCGTGGGCCAATACGATGTGCTTTTTCCAGAACCACTGCTGATTGCAACTCCTCGCTGCCCAGCACCTCCGGAATCCACTTTTCCAGAAAGGAACATACGTCCCGACCTTCTGATTCCTCTGGAAGACCCACCAGCCTCAAATTATTCTGTCTCGACCGAGATTCCAAATCCAAAATATTATCTTCCGAGATTTTTTTTTTTTTTCCAAAGTGCGCACCTTTAATTGAAGACGGGTGACGTCATCTTCAGCACTAGCGAGACGGAGCTCCATCTGCGCCGTTCGTTCTACACAGTCACCCAATTCCTTTCTTATTCCTTCCAACGCTGTCATAATCCCATCAAATCTAGAGGAAAAGTCCGCTCTCATTGAACTCATGGCTGCCATCAGCGCATCTGCGCCATTCCCCGCAGAAATCGCAGCGTTGCCAGCCTCCTCCGCCATATATGGAGTTTTGTTTGCTGCGTCACAGACCTGAAAGTCCGTTAATTTGGACTGTTTCGGCGGCTCGCTTTTTCCTTTTCCTGGTTTTCCAGCCTTAGGCTTCGCCGACATATCCTCGCCCAAATGCTGGGATACGTTCTGTCCCAAATGAGAGAGTTATTTGCCGATTTTTTTTTTCCAGGAGCAGAGCAGAGCGAGACACGTCCGTCCTACGTGGCAGCCATAACCGGAAGTCCAGTTTAGGTCCAATGTTAACAAAAAAATTATTAAATTCATCTGCAGGTGAAGCTATATTCACATTCGGAGTCGATTTATTATTTTTTGGAGTGTTAGTTGGGTAGCTGGTATTTCTGCTTTTATTTCCAAGGATACTGTTGATTATTGTCCATGTATTTTTAATATTGTCTTTGTTTTTTTCCAGTTCTTTACTGTAATAGTCTCTTTTACTACATCTTATTATATATGTTAACTTATTTTTGTATGTTTTATACCGCTGCTCTGCTTCTTTTGTCCTTTTCTTTATGAAAGCTTTATATAATAAATTTTTCTTTTTACACGCCTTTTGTAGTCCTTTGGTTAGCCATGGTTTGTCAGTAAATTTGTGTTTAAGCTTTTTTTTAACTAATGGGCAGTTTTTTTCATAAAGAGTGGTTACAATGTTTGTAAATGTGTCATAGGCTTCATTTACATCTGATACATAGACTTCTGTCCAGTCTTGCTTCAGCAAGTCCTCTTTAAAAGAACTGATTGCATTTGGTGATTTGTGTCTGAACGATTTTGAGATATTAATGTGGTATAAGCAGAAAATCCCTATGAAGAGTTAAACTCACTTCAGTTTAAAGAGCTGTAATCACCAACTATAGAAACTGTACAACATTAATCCATCACATTATGGTTGAAATTCATATTTAATGCGTCCTGTGTAACGAGATCTGCGCTCGTCAGAATTAGCCGGGTTAATGAATGGCTGGAACAAATAGGGGATAGGACTTGAACTTTCTGAATTCCTTTAAAGATGTTACACTTATGCTGAATATGCCAGATATGTAACTGCTCAGTGTGCAAAATAGCCGCTGGTACAGTTACAGTAATGATATTAACTAAAGTAAACTTATATTACAATAAATTTATTAGAAAAAAGTTGCAAATTTACAAGAAAAAGTTGCAGACAAGAACAAATGTCCAAATTTGTTACAAATTAATGAGAGAAAAAGTCACAAATTTACAAGAACAAATGTCCAAAATTGTTGCAAATGAATGAGAAAAAAGTTGCAAATTAAGGAGAAAACAATTGCAAATTAATTAGGAAAAAGTTGCAAATTTACAGTAAATAAGCTGCAAATTTATGAGAAAATTGATTTAAATCTATGAGAAAAAAGTTGCAAATTTACAAGAAAAAAAAAGCTGTGGAATCAAAGAAGAAAAAATTGCAGATTTGCCAGAAAAAAGAAGCAACTTTACAAGAAAATAGTTGTAAATTTAAAATTTTTAAAAAGTTGCAAATTTACAAGTAAAAAGCTGCAAATTTAAGAGGAAAAAAGTTGCAAATTTACAATAAAAAAATTTGCAGAATTAAATGAAAAGGTTGTAAATGTACAAGTAAAAAGCTGCAAATTTATGAGAAAACTAGAGGGCACTCAGAGAGCACATACCTCTGTCAAGGCTGCGTCCCTCCCTCCCTTTGTCCGTCCATATTGCCATCCATCTGTACATTGTGAGATAGGGCTTTGGCGGAGGTATGCACTCACAGATCACCTCCAACATCTGAGTTCATGTTTTGGCCAAGACCCACCTCTGGAAAAAATGTCATCCAAATCCATCTACAGTCATGTGAAAAAATTAGGACACCCCATTAGAACTGGGGTGTCCCCATTAGGACACCCTAGTTCTTTATTAAGAAATGTTCACATATCTATGTCTAACCTTGTTTTTGTTTTTATTTGCATGTTTTAACATTTATTTTAGCCATTTTAAGTGGGAATGGATGGGGGGGTGGCCTAATTTATTCCTCACTATTTGTTTAGAATTACATTTTACAGAAAATTTGTAAAAAGTCTTCAATTCATTTTTAATTATGTAGTTGTATTACATGAATCTCCCAGTATTTTTAACACTGATATTAAATATCCATATGTCCAAATATGTTAAAAAAAACACACATAGGCTTATACAGGGTGTCCTAATTTTTTCACATGACCATAGGAGTTTTTGCATGATCCTGCTAACAGACAGAGAATCAGAATCAGAATCAGGTTTATTGCCATTGTTCATGTAGTACACAAACTAGGAATTTGTCTCGGTGCAATGCTGCAACATTAAAACATGATAAGATAAAGAGATAAACTAAAAAAAAAAAAATTAAAAAATTAAAAAAATTAAAAAAAAAAAATTAAAGACTAAGACCATGCAATAAGTGTAGAATAATAAGTAATAATAATAATAATGAGTAATACTAGTCACAGCAGTTTTAAATAAATTAGCAAGTAGCAGATGATGTGCAGTCGGTAATGCAACAGAAAAACAGTGATGATTGACATGAGTCTGGTTGAGCTGCTGTACATGGTGCACGAGAGTCAATAAGTCACTTAATGTTCAGCAGTCTGATGGCAGAGGGGAAGAAGCTGTTCATGTGCCGGGAGGTTTTAGTCTGAATGGACCGAAGTCTTCTACCTGAGGGGAGGGGGGCAAACAGTACGTGACCAGGGTGTGAAGGATCGGCCATGATCCGGCCTGCACGCCTCCGGGTCCTGGAGATGTACAGATCCTTGAGAGATGGGAGCTTGCAGCCGATCACCTTCTCAGCAGTGCGCACGACGCGCTGCAGCCTTAGTTTGTCCCTGGCAGTAGCTCCTGCGTACCACACGGTTATGGAGGAGGTGAGGATGGACTCAATGATGGCCGTGTAGAACTGCACTAACATCTTGGTGGGTAGCTTGAGCTTCCTCAGCTGCCGCAGAAAGAACATCCTCTGCTGGACCTTTTTGATGAGGGAGCTGATGGTTGGCTCCCACTTGAGGTCCCGGGTGATGGTGGTGCCCAAGAAGCGGAAGGAATCTGCAGTGGTGATGGGAGAGCCTGTGATGGTGAGGGGGGGCAGGGGGGTTGTGACTTTCCTGAAGTCCACAATCCTCTCCGCTGTCTTCAGAGCGTTCAGCTGCAGGTTGTTGTGGCTGCACCAGGACACCAGCTGGGCCACCTCTCTCCTGTAGACGGACTCATCGCCATTGGAGATGAGCCCGATGAGGGTGGTGTCGTCCGCAAACTTGATCAGCTTAACAGACTGGTGGGTGGAGGTGCAGGAGTTGGTATAAAGGGAGAAGAGTAGGGGGGGAAAGTACACAGCCCTGGGGTGATCCGATGCTGATGCTAACAGAGTCTGAGACAGACTTCCCCAGCCGCACATGCTGCCTCCGGTCCGTCAGGAAGTCGGTGATCCACCTGCAGAGGGAGTCAGGCACGCCGAGCAGGGACAGCTTGTCCTGGAGCAGAGCGGGGCGGATGGTGTTGAATGCAGAGCTGAAGTCCACAAACAGGATCCTGGCATAGGTTCCCGGGGAGTCCAGGTGCTGCAGGATAAGAAACGGTAGCAAAAACAATATGACTACATTATAATAACAAGACATAATTGCAGTGTAAAGTAAAATGCTGCACACTCCTTGTTCATTCATTTATTGTGTTGACCATACTTTGGGGCTGGGCAATTCCACCTTAAATCAGCATTATGGTTTATTGAATCTTTCAGATCGGTTTTCTTTTTCTTTTTTTTTCCTCCTCTCTTCTCCATTACAGTTTACTGACAAGGTTCATCATTATTAAGCAATATTGCACAACAGTGCGGTATCATATCACTGTGGTGTGCAGTAAATGAGCATAATGAACAGGCCTATTGTGATTTCACAAACAAAAAAATTAAACATTGTCCAGTGCCGAAGTTTACTGTGTTTACATACCGTGTGGGTCATGTGGCTCTCATCTTTGTCTGCCGGTGTTCTGTTGATTTGTGCTGCTTTATCAAAAAATGGTACCAGTAGCGCTGATCGACAGCAGAGTCCATCGATTTATGCTACTTTGTCATAAGCTGCTACCGTTGCTTATCGGTATGATTTGTGTGTATTCTGCAGATCATATAAATGTTTAACGTGTTTAATTAGTCCATAATAGTCAGTTTAGTTATTTTATTTTCCTTAATTTCTTTGCTCCGTCTGATTGCCGAATTTATCATAAACTTTAAAAAGTCCCATTTCTGTATGTGAATCATTATTTCCACTAACTACAAACAATATCATTTATTTATTGTTTAATTTCCAATACCCACTTATTGTAAATTACTTTTCTGTTGATTAGTTTCCATCAGAACTATGGGGATTAATTTGTGATCAGAAAGTGGAGAATACTATGTGAAGACCAGTTGAAGACTGGAACCAAAGAGCTTAACAAGGAGGAGGGAAATGAAGGTCACCTTTACCTTGTGGGAGTAGGTCAGTAGTGCTCTGCTCTATGTGGCTGCGGTGTGAAGCTATCTTATCAAATATAGGAAAGAAATTTCTCCAAGCTTTTTCCTGAAACTAACTATGCACAAGAGGGCAATATGAGCCACAAATCAATCCGAGATTGTAAGGAATAGTTGGCGTTGCTCCATGTACATTCTGAACATTTTAATGTACCAGTATTCCCCATCAGATTATGCTCCCAGTTAAAAATATTCCCAGTTATAAAAAATACTTTCTCCAGCATTAGGCTACAGATCGTTCATGAGCTTGAGGCTCCTTTGTTTCAAAAATGCACATAAATGTGGAGGTGTGTGGCCCTTTGGCGTGGCCACGTACATGACTCCACCGTAACTCCATGGACACATCTTAAAGGGGCAGTACATGAAAAACACAATATAAAATATATAAAATAATTATTTTTAAAATTCTTGGATCCAGCTCGTGATCTGAATTCCCACCAAAATTTAATCATCTATTCGCTGTGCCATTACACAGCTTTCCTGAAAATTTCATCAAAATCCATTCATAACTTTTGGAGTAATGTTGCTAACAGACAGACAAACCAGAAAACCAACCAATGCCAGCAAAAACATTAGCTCCTCCCTTGGCGGAGGTAAAAAGTTGCAGATTTACAAGTTAAAAAGTTGCAAATTTCCAATTAAATAGTGGTAGAATTCAAGGGGGAAAAGTTGCAAATTAATGAGGAAAAAATTGCAAATTTACAAGAAAAAAGTTGCAGATTTAAAATTGGTGCTTCAGATGCATTTTATTCTGTTATGTAACATGATATAAAAATTGAGGATGAATTGGGGGGTGCACAGTTCTCTGTTTTTCCAAGTTGGACTTTGGCCTGTTTGATTTTACAGACTTTTATAATGCCACAGAAATCCAACGGAGCGCATTAAAATAAATGGGAAACCCAAAAAACCATATCAGGGGCTCTTTACTTTTGACCCTCCAGCGTGCATGGTGCGTAACAGACCAGTGCCTCTGCCGCTCCACGGTAAACATAAACCTCTTGACAGGTTCTCTGCTGGAATTCACGCACTTTCTTCGCGCTGCCCTCTTTATGGATGAGCCATCTGTATGGCAAGAAAAAAAAAACAAACCACAGACAGAGGAGCACCAGGCCATGTTTTCACCGGAAACTCAGCGTCTTCTCTCTGACAAGATAATCAACACCTCAGCAGGTGTAGCGACTCCTCAAGTACAAAGCAAAGCAGTGGCATCAAAGCCGCAGAGCTGCCGCTAGTTTGTGTAGGCACTCAAGCTAAAAAATGCGGCAAACACACAGCCCCGCTCATGTATACAGTCGGCCTCGGAGACTCGGAGTCAGGGACACAATGGCACAGACCAGAGAGAGGGGGCTTAAGACCTCGTGTGTGTGTGTGCGTGCGAGTGTGAGATACGTTTGTCTGCAGGCCCACGTGTGCGTGTGAGTCATGGAGCGGGGCTTAATGACATCCTATAGCTCACAGTGAGAGGGTTTAACAGCAACCCTCTCCTTCTGTAAAAGCCTCCCAAATTACAAGGGCAGTGGGGAATCGCCCAGAAATAGCCCTCGCCCCGTCCTCTTCCTCCTCCTCCTATGCTTTTCTGCTTCAGCCTGATTTTACTCAGCAGTGCTTAAATAAAGCTGCTCGTCCTGCAAGAAAACCTTCACAGCTCTGTCCGGAGAGCTCAGCCTTGGAAAAAAGTGTGAAAACCAAAGCTTGTTATCCCAGTCGGAGCCACCGTCTGTTTTGTTTGCATTACAGCTGTAGACATTGATTATTTCATAGGTAAAGAAATAATTAGATAGCATAAGTTATTCAACCAGAGCTGTTTCTTCCTAGAGAGCAGAGTACACAAAGGCTAGAATTGAAATTATTTTTAACTTCTTTTGAACTTAAGGACCAAAATTTTGGCACAAAACCACACCAGAACCACGGTCCAGACGAAAGAGCTGAGAAAGAGGTGGTCTCAGTCCAATCAAACCGAACCTCGGTCCAGTTATTTCGAGTATGGAAGCAGTTTTCAGAAAGGTTCAGACTTTTGGACCGAACACAGGAAGTTAAGGCGGCCAAATTGAGTGAAAATGAGCCGCAGTAGCACTGAATTCTTTCACATCTGGATGAGGTTAAAGAATTCAACTACCTGGGGTCAATGACCAGTACTGAGGCAGACGTTACGCAAGAAGTAAAACGGAGGATAAGCATTGCTTGAACATCACTACAAAAGATGGATAACAGCCTCAAACGCCGACTGGCTTGGCCTGCTGCCTTCTGCATTGCGAGTGAGTCATGGACCATCTCCAAGAAAGTGGCAAATAAGATCAATGCCTTTGAGATGTGGACCTTTAGACAACTGCTGAGTCTCTTGAGGGACAAGCGTACCAACCAGTGGTTGCTTCAACAACAGAGAACAAAGAGGATGCTCTTCCAACAAATTGTCAGAAGAAAACTGAGATTATTTGGCCACGTCATAAGACACAAAGGCCTTGAGAAAGCTATTGTCCAAGGCAAGGGGAAGACCCAGGACAGCATTGGACTCAGACTTGAGTTGATCGGTGGCTGGGATGCGCTCTGCATCAGGGGTCCCAAGTAGCACAAAATTGGGATGAATGGTACATATCCGTGAAGGCCACAGCAGCTCATCTTGAGCCACCTGGCTAACAGAGAGACAGAGAGCACTCGGAGACAGGAAATATGGCTGCTACTGATGTGTCCAGAGCTGCAGAAAACACCTCGGAGAGTGAGTAGCATGTTTGCCAGCAACACAAATGTCATCATGGCAACAAGACATAGGTGTCACATAAAGTTGCTTGGTTCATTAGGATAAGAAGCGTTGTGAAACCAAACATAACCGGACCAAATGTAGACAATGGAAGAAATATATGAACCTTGGCACAGACTTTCAGGTGTGAAAACACCCTTAAAGACTTTTACCAAAATTGGAGCCTTCAAACGCAGTCTTGCATAGGACCCTCCAAAAAAATCAAGAACCAGCCCTGAATTGAGTTTCCTCTGAAGGGGGTCCAGGCTCATGGGTAGAGATAGGGTCAGGAGTCGAGCTCACCCTATCTCTCCACATCAAAATGAGTCTGTAGAGATAATACAGCCACTTTGCTACAATTAATTGTGAGCATCTCCTTGGTGACTTGTCCAGCCAGGAAGTGGGGTGGACCCAGGATGCCCAGCAGAAATGATATCTCCCAGCATGGGTGCTGTTTTACAATGTAGTTTGAACCCGTTCTCTCTCCTGGGGCCTCAATTAGTGTCTTTCCCCCAGTGCTGCTGCTGCTGTGTTTCCTTTATGTAGAAGGTGGTGTCCTCTGGATGTGACACGCAAGGTTCTGATTTTCATGATACACTCATAAATCAGTGGAGAGCCAGCAGGGTTACTGCTGGAAAAGAGACATGTTTTAACCAGAAGCATAATCTGCTGTTAAAGGCCCCACATTGTGCATTATCCAGGGATAAATTTCATTTTTGTCTTCCTCAAGGACATACACTTGTCAGCCATTTTAAAAGATACACCCGTTCAAGTGCTTGGTGTAAAGTCGGGGGTGGGGGGGGGGCTTACATTTACAGGTGCAGTGCAGGATGGTAAGTATACACACAATCGCAGTCCAGCTCTTGCGTTGGCGATGAGAGGAGGATTGGAAGACGACTGCAGGTGAGACAGGAGATACCCTGGGCCCGGGGATTTAAGGTGAAGATGATTTTTTTTTAAACTTGCTCAAGACTTAAGCTGCATTCAGACCAAACATGAAAGTGTGACGCAAATACATGCAAATTCAGGCATCTGCATGTCTGAAGGATTTAGTAGTGCTAGCTAGTCATCAAAATTGAAGTTCTGCCATCACCAGAGTTAAAGTATCAAAACTGGAGAGTAAGCTAGTGTGAAAATGAGACTGCTACTCACTTGCAGACAGATGGACCGGGAGCTCTGCAGCTGAATTGGAGTGTTGGATTCCTGCCACAGATGTGCTAACAAGGGCTAGCAGGCTAGCAGTGTAAACAACTGTCATCAGGAGAAGTTTTGGAGGCAGAGACAATTTTTCCAGGTGAGAGCCTCGCTGGATAATGTAAACCTAAATACGATGGTATTTGGGGGATTTCCACAGCAGATAGAACACAGCTGCATAAGTTATAAAGGTAACTCCGCCCATCTGCACCTCACTCAGATGGTGAATTCACATCTATTCACATGTACACTGAGTTAACATGTAATCGTGCCATGCAAAAAATTTGCACTTTTGTGTTTGGTCTGAACGCACCTTTACAGTCCCACAAGGAGTGAAGGAAATGCCTCAGTTTAAATACAAAGGGGCTGATGAGACGCAGGTGGAGGCAATCATTTGTGGAGATAATGAGGTGGTGAGTGTGCACAAACCTGAAACACTACAATTTTTCTTTTGAATTAGAAACTTTATTTCTTTCTTACATTGGGTCCCAAAAAAGCAAGAAATAGCCCTGACTCCAGTAATATTGATAGTGCCAACCCCCTCAATATTTATGCTGAAGAAAATGTTCTGGTTGTTCTGGTTATTCAGTGAAATGAAATATGGTTCGTCAGTGGACGGTGAGAGTGATCAGACTAGTTATGACTCAGAGAAGCCATCTGTGAAGTCAAACAAACGATCAACAGCGATTAAAAGGTGGATTCAGCTCAGATAGTCGTGGCCCTCTTGTTGTCAGCCGGCACGTCGCCTCCTGGAGTGTTATTAAAGCTACCGAATGCTCACACACACACATATACAGACACGACCCAAAATTATCAAACCACTTTCCAGGAATATCCCACTATAGCACAGGGAGCAGATCAACTCTGAGCTCTTTGGTCAGATGACTCATGGGGACAGAAATGTTTGTGATGGAGGTGGAGAGAGATCAAAAATGGAAAGTGAGCATAATGGCATAAAAAGGTCCGGAACAGAGGAGAAAAAAATAATCAATGAAAGGTTTAAAAGGAGTGAAAGCTGTGGTCTGATTACAGGAAAGATCAGGGTTCTACACGGACGGGGCCGACGCCTCTGAGTCACCAGAGTAAGGGACACAAACTGTGATTTAAAGGAGAGAACTGTGGTGGCTCTGCAGGGAGACACGATCTTCTGTCCGTGTGTGAAGTGTCCTTTAGCGAGACATTGAAGATGGGGCCCCTGATGGTCATACGTCTTCATTATTTCCCTTATTTGTTCCTTGATAAGAGTCCCTGTTCTGTTTTGTGGGTTTCCGCTTTATTCTGGTGTGTTCTGTAGGATTTCTCTGGTCTTCAAAGTCAAACAGGCCAAAGTCCTCCTGCACAGGAGCCCTCCTCCCCCACAGAATCTAGGACTACAAGGCTGTCTGAAACGCCTCATTTGGATTGGCTGTTCTCTCCTGTGAGGTCATACATTTGTGACTTTTTTCTTAGAAATTTGCAACTTTTTTCTCATGTGACATTTTTCTTGTAAATTTTGATCTTTTTTCACAGAAATTTGCATCTTTTTTCTCATAATTTTGCAACCTTTTTCTCATAAATCTGTGACTTTTTTTTGTAGATTTGTGACTTTTTTCCGCCAAAATTTGCAAATTTATTTCTTGTAAATTTGCAATTTTTTTCCATTAAAATTTTTTACTTTTTTCATGTAGATTTGTGACTTTATTCTCTAAAATTTTTGAATTTTATGCATAAATTTGCAACTTTTGCCTATAAATTTGCAGCTTTTTTCTGTAAATTTTAAACTTTTTTCCTGTAAATTCTCAACTTCTTTCTCAGAAATTTTCAACTTTTTTCCAGTAAATATTCAGCTTTCTCATAAATTTGCAACTTTTTTCCTGTAAATTTTCCACTTTTTTCACAAAATTTCCACTTTTTTCTCAGAAATATTTGACTTTTTTCCTGGAAATTTTCATCTTCTTTCTCATAAATTTGGATCTTTTTGTCATAGATTTGTGAGGTTTTTTTTTCTCCAAAATTAGCATTTTTCTTGTAAATTTGCAATTTTTTCAAGTAAAATTTGTTACTTTTTTGTGTAGATTTATAGAAGATTTCTATTCTCTAAAATTTTTTAATTTTTCTCATAAATTTGCAAATTTTTCCTGTAATTTTTCAATTTTTTTCTATAAATTTGCAACATTCATCTGGATGCTGCATTTTTATTGTGTGTAATTAAGTTGCAATTTGCTGCTTTTTTTAATCTGCATCTTTTGTCATATCTTTGCAGCTTTATTCTTGCAAATTTATAGCTAATTTCCATTTATACATTTGTACCTTATGCTAAGCTGGTGAATATGCAGTAACAGCGATTAACATGGGTATATACACATAAAACAAACCATGAAACGATTAAATCATGTCTATACAGCAAATAAAAAGGGAGTTTAATTTCCTCCCATGACAACACTTTTCAGAAATAAAAAACTTCCCTCTGCATTAAATTGTAGCACATATAAGATAAGCCTTTATTAGTCCCACAATCGGGAAATTCCAGGATTACATATAATAAAACAATTAACTGTAAATGATGACGATATTTATAATATGTCCCTTATTGTGATAAATTCCAGACTAATGAGGCCTGCTGAGGGTTAATTAGCTGTTGTTGCTTTACACTAACCCTCACTTTAAAAAAGGATCAGGAAGCTACTGTTGCTGTTATTTTTAATTAGATTACATTTCTATCCTGAGATTTTTATCATTCCCCCTTCACTTAACGGGGTGGCAGTGGCTTAGGAGGTAGAGCAGGTCATCCAATAATCGCATCATTGGCGGTTCGAATCCTGCTCTCCCCAGATATCCTGCCGTTGTGTCCCTGGGCAAGACACTTGGATCCAAACATCTTCACATCGTAGTTTTGAAGGTAGATGAGTTTAAATATCTGGGATCAACCATCCAAAGCAATGGAAAATCCACAAGAGAGGTGAGGAAGTGAGCACAGGCAGGGTGGAGTGGGTAGAGACGAGTGAAAGGGAAGATCTCACTGCTTTGATGTATGGTTTGGAGACGGTGGTGCTGACAAAAAGGCAGGAGGCGGCACTGGAGGTGGCAGAGTTGAAGATGCTGAGACTCTCACTGGGAGTGACTAGGAGGGATAGGATTAGAAATGAGTCAGATGGGGCAATTTGATGACTTTTTTACTGGCACCACTTTTTTTCCCCCTGTATTTCCTGCGTTAGCGCGTGCACTCATGTCAGGTCAGGCATTGGTTTGCTTGCTACCGGATAACCATGAAAACCGGTACTACCTGTCTCATGGGTCGGACCGTCGGCGACTCAACCGGCAACCCCACCCATCCGAGGGTGTGGAGGCTGAAACTGGGCATCCTGGCAGAACTAAAAACAATATCTGTTACAGGTCTGTGGTGGACCACCCCCAGTTACACGGGGTGAGACTGGACATCCTGGCAGATAAGCACATCTGTCGCAAGGTCCGTGGTGGACTTTTGCCAGTCAGCGCATCGTGACATGCACTACACAAAGAGCAGAGATACAGGGATGAGAATCCTCCGCGGATCCGCGGAATTCCTCGGATTTGATCATGTCTAGGGTCATTCTCGTGAATCGTCTAAATTCGAGGAGAAAATTTTAGGGGGGGGAGGTATGTTATGAGCGGCGAGTCATATTTTCGATCGGCTGCTCAAATCCACCACGCAGAACGTGCTACCCAGCGAGATCAGTAATGTAATGTAACAAGGCCACTGATTGGCTGATACTTATTGAAGCAACCAATCGACGATTTTGTTAGATTTCCTTTGTCATATCCAACATGCGGAGCGAAATGCAAATGGCGGACAGTTCAATCAACCGAGTTTTCCCAATTTCGTGAAAATGGTGAACCTAAAACTCACGAAAGACAACAAAACAAGAATTTTAGAAATCGACAAAGGGACAAGGAACAAGTTTCTTTGGGAATGGCTCAAAAAAGCTGTGTCAATGACTGTAAAGATCGGTAAAAATACCGAAGTTGTGGTTGAAAAAATGGCCGACTTCATAGCGAAATGCGAAGTACCAGGGAAAGCCCAGTGTGTTTATTGTAACGATTTCTTGAGTTATGGATCTCGGGGTTGTGTTGCCTTAGTTGAACACTGTTCAAAACAGAAACATCTCAAAATTGTGGCTACAAGGAGATCGAACTACTCGCTCGTGCTGCATTCAAAACGATCGATGGACACGGTCAAATTCAGATGCCAGTCAATCAGAGTTCATCACAATCGGCCCCGATTACAGCAATTAGTGATCGGAAGACACATTACGAGGTAAGATTTTTTTTCTCGTTATAAGTAATGTACTTGAGAATTTTCGCGTAATGAATTTGTTATGAAATAGCATGTGTAAGTTGTGACGTCATGCCTGTTTTGAAACACTAATTGCATTTGAATGCTGATTATCGATTGTTAATAGATAAATGTTATTACATATTTTCTCACAGTTTTTTTTGTTTGTTTTTTTTTGTTACTTATTTGTACCCGTAGGTAGATTTGGTTTGCAGTCTGGTGACAAGCCACCGGCTGCTGGTCGCTGCGTGCGCGAGCGCCCTAAACCTACATGTTTTTTGGTATGCGGGAGGAAACCGGAGAAATCCCGGAGTAAACCCACGCAACACGGGGAGAACATGCAAACTCCACACAGCTCACTGTTGGTCGGGGGCTGGGATCGAACCCACGATCTCATGATCCCCGCGATCCCCCGGCCGAGGGTAAACTGTGCTGCCGCAGTGCTAAACCACTGCGCCACCGTGGTTCAACATTTCAAATTCAACCCCAATTTGAAATGCAATCCAAGAATTTTGAATATAATTTATCATTTTTTGTTTCACTAGGAGGAGTTACATAATGCATAAGTTTTTTTTTTTGTCATGGGTGGTGATGGGTTGCCTTTCCTAAGATATCTTTGCTTTCATTAGTAAACATAATTTCTTTATGGTCATTGCATAAAAATATTAAACGTCTTTTAGGTTTTACTTACTTTCTTAGATTATCTTTCAAATATTAAAATATACTAATATGCAACTTTTTTATATTCCTAGTAACACTAACAAATGCGCACATTAATAAATCAAAATGTTTGCAGAATGTCAGTATATTTTAATAAATGGGTGATGGACTTGGTGATGGAATTTTGTTAATATTTATAATTTATTTTACTTGGTTAAATTATTTTGTCTGTTCTAGAACTATGTAAATGTAATTCTGTATCAGTTCTAAACACATTAAATAGTAGTTTTCTAAAGCCCATCCAGGGACAAGAGTTGCAAATTAGCTAATAGCTATACACTCTATGTGCAACACATCAGATTGATTGTCTTTGATTAATTGTCTATGTTTATTGCACTGTCCCTGTCAAATAAACTAATCTACTACTACTACTAGTAAAATATGATTTAGTATTATTACATCAACATACCATTCAGATATCATAAATTTACACGTGATGCAGCAGCAGATTAAAAAGGTAAACTATAAATGCATTTGTACTTACTTTTAACTTTAAATATAAGACCACATTTGAGCATTCTAAAACACCAGATTTCGTTAGCTTGTGGGGGGCGTTGCCCCCCAGACCCCCCACCAACACTCCGCCTTGGATCCAGCTTGGGGGCCTGCGTCCCCCAAGACCCCCGGCTTAGTTTCCTCTTTTTTTCCCAAACCCCATTCTCATCCCTGGAGATAAACAAACCTATCATCTGGTCAGTCACTGCAACAGATACTGGAGTCAGTTTGTCTTGGCCTGTCCTTGCCACTGATAATACCTCTGTTTGCCAAGAATGTGCCGCTAGTCCAGCAAAAGCTAGCGGTACTCAAATACTTCGCAAGCAGTTTCATGAAATGGTCAGTCAGAGGGCAACTCATGCCGGCTTGGACATCACCCGGGTTAGCAAGGTCAGGAGTTCCTGGCAGCGGAAGGCGAGGGACAGAGCTGCGAGGAGGAATCTGATCAGACCTAAATGAAACAGTCATTGTCGCCCCCAACAGACTGCTATGATGATGATGATGAGCTCGTGCACCACTGTGATGTTGAGAAGAAACTATACGGTGACACAGCTGCAGAGCCAGGAGTCAGAGAAATACTATCATGTGATATGGGTCATTCTACAGTCCCAGAATAGATGTTAAAAAATAATAATAATGGTTTTACATCAGAGTGGACAGACTGCTATGTTCATCGTTCAGCTGTTCTTGGATCATAGGAGACATGAAGGCGCAAAGCTGTTAGTGTGTGTCTCATGTTCTCAGACAGGGCAGTAAAGAGTGGAAATATGAAACATAAGCATCAATTAACAGTGAATTCCTCCTCCCCACTATCATCATAAACCTTTGATATCATGTTACATAAGACTTTGAAGCACCAATGCTAAAATTTGGAATTTTTTGCAAATTTGGAATATTTCTTGTAAATTTGCAACTTCTCTCTTTTAAGGGGGTCATTGACTGCTCTTTTTACACATTTCAGCAGCTCACTCATGTCTTAATGAAGTCTTTGTGACATAGTTTGTTCAGATTTTCTTAATTTTTTTTAATTATTGAAGCAAGTTAGTTTTTTTGTTTGATTTTTCTTGGCTTTCTTCAAACGCTCTGATTCAAAGCCTGTCACTTTAAGAAACAAACTTCATGTGTTCAGCTCCACCCTCCCTCATACGTCAGTTAGCCATTAGGTTAGTAGCTTCTAGCCGGCTCCTGCCAGCTCTGTTGAGCAGCGCTCTGGTTCACTCATCCACAATCAGTGGTGTATCTCGCGTCAGTCCAGTCTATCTCCCAGTAAATTTTGCCGTGATTCCACAACAAATCGCTAGCACCGCGTGCTGGACTATCACTGCAACCCAAGGCGAGCTACCAAGCCAAGGGATCTCAAAGGGCAGTGTGGCTCTGTGGGACTCCACTCTTCTCTCATAGCCAGCTGAAAGCTGGAGCAACTACACTGGCAGTGAGAGCAGAGCGGATCCACGGAGGATGGTGGGGTTGTTGGGCGTGACAGACAGCAGCATCTGATCGCAGGACATTTTGATTGTATTGAGCCGGAGGCTTTGTCGTGATTCCGTGGTGGGTTGCACGTACCGGTGTTATGGCGGTAACTCCCTCGCCAATCCAGGGGAGTTCTTGGCATAACACTGGCCAGGACTCCTGGTCCCAGGCCATAAAAGCGACCGATATGTCCGCCACGGAATCATGATGAAACCACTTGGAGATGGGCCAGAGTGAACCAGGTGATAGCCGGGATGCTATTAGAGTGACTAAGATCTGAAGAAAATAACAATATAAGCTGCGCTTACATCGAGTGTCCTGGTAACAGTGTTAGCTCGAGGGCTAATAGGCTACCTTTAGCCACCACGTCAATCTACATGATGGACAGCTAGGCAGGCCAATAATAGAGCAGTGGGCAGGTCTCAAGGATGGCAGTTGGTTGCTTTTTTGAAACTTGACTTATACGATTTACCCGGAAGAGTCAAAAAACGTTTTGGGGGGTTTCTGTGAGAGAAAAATGAGATTTCAGATAGTTGACTTTTTAGGAAATTTTTGGCTAATTACGGGACCAGTTGACACATTTGAGACAGTTAAAACCTACAAACACACCAGTTTTCAGTCAGTGACCCCTTCAGACTTTTTTTTTTCCTCATAAATTTGCAACTTTTGGGCCATATTACAATGACGAGGTCGGGTGATCAGTTGTCACTGACACAGAACGCATTTATGGGCGTTTTCAAGTTCATTTCCTTATCACAACAGCATAAAAATGAACCTTCCGCTGGCACATGACGCAAAGAGGCCGGTGTAATCAATCAGAGGTGTGTCTTGGATAATCCAATTCAAAGCGCTCCTTCCCATCCCTTTAATGCAAAGAGGCGCATTATGTAAAGTGAACTGTGATCATGACGGTTTAAGATGGGTTTTGCGCTGACCAAAGCCTGTGTGTGTGAGTCAAAGTGCACATGATAGTAATGCTGCTTGGTAATAAGGAAGACCTCAATCACAGTTGATGACCAGTTAGTTATGTTGGAAAGATCAAACGGTGAAGAATGGGCTGAATGCGCACAGACGGTCATCTGCGCACTTTTCAGACAGACTTTCCACCGTGCGCCATTGTTTTTCTGTCCATGCATTGTCTGTTTTTTTACGCCTTGCATCACACCATCGAATTACCAGTAGACAGTCCGCCCACTATGCACTCGGAGGAAGTGCCTCATTTCAATGATCATGGCGAAACCCAGCTACGCTCAATTAACTTACCAACAATTCGTAGCAGATTTCCTGGAGATTTTTGATCACACGGATTGGGATGCAGTGTTAGCTGACTGCCTGTTAAATCTTCAGCAGGGCAGTAAATCTGCAGCCGATCTTGCCGTGGACTTCCGGGTTTTACCTCCAGAAGTGGGGTGGGGGCACTCAGCGCTGTGTAGTATTTTTCTCCGCGGCCTTAGCTCAGAGCTGAGGGATGAGCTGGCGGCACGGGAGAAACCTGACAGACTAGGTGAACTAATCTCACTAGCCGTTAGTGTTGATAACAGGCTGAAGGAGCGGGCAGCAGAACGTAGGGCTGCCAGCCGCTCGGTGAGACCACGCCCCCGCTCCTCTCGGCCATCCCTGCCGGCTCTGCCTCCACCGGAGGGACTTCCGGGGCAGGAGGAGATGATTATAGGACAGTCGGGTGTTTCGGCGGCTGAGAGACAGCGCCGAAGGGATTTGGGCCTGTGCTTTTACTGTGGTAGTGAGTCCCATGGGGTGGCTGAGTGTAACAATCGGTTAAAAGGGGAGGTCCGTAGGTCACAGTAGGGGGACTCATGGACAAAGACCAGAAAAAGCCCCTCACCCATTGTCTCGTAGCCATTAGACTACTGTACAAACACAGAGAACACACAACACACGCTCTTATTGACTCTGGGGCTGAGCAAAGCTTCATTTCTGAAGACCTGGCAACCCGGCTGGGCCTCAGCTGTCAACCACTCCACCCGCCTGTCAACCTTATCACGCTGTCTAAGACCCCACTCACCACTGTTTCCCGCCATACAGCCCCTATCGCTGATTACCTCTGGAAACCATCGGGAGGATATCCGGTTCTGGGTGCTGCCCATCTCCACGTCGCCTGTTATCCTGGGTTATCTATGGCTATGCCTTCACAACCCCACATTTGATTGGCAGGCGGGGAACATTACAGCTTGGAGCTCCTTCTGTCTCAGCGCCTGTCTCTGGTCTGCAGCGTGTGCCCCCTCGGTCTCGGTGACCCCGCCCACACTTCCGCGTCCAGATCTGTCCAGAGTACCAGAGGTCTACCACAATCTGGGAATGGTATTTAGTAAGTCACGGGCGCTGTCCCTTCCCCCCCACTGGCCCTACGACTGTGCGATCAACCTCCGGGCGGGGGCCCCATTACCGGCGAGTCGATTATACAGCCTGTCGGCTCCGGAGCGGGAGACCATGGACACGTACATTAAGGAGTCCCTCAGCTCTGAAATCATCCGTCCATCCTCTTCAGCGGTGGGGGCAGGTTTCTTCTTTGTGGGAAAGAAGGACGGTTCCCTGCGCCCCTGCATCGACTTTCGGGGTTTGAATGAAATCACCGTCAAGGACAAGTATACATTGCCCCTGATGAACTCGGCCTCCAGGGGGCGTCGTGGTTCACGAAGCTGGACCTTCGCAACGCTTATCATCTGGTGCGCATCAGGGAGGGCGACGAATGGAAGACGGCTTTCCGGACCCCAAGCGGCCACTTTGAATATCTTGTGATGCCGTTTGGGTTAACCAACGCTCCGGCCGTCTTCCAGCGTTTGATCAATGACGTCCTCCGGGATTTTCTGAACTCCTTCGTGTTTGTGTATTTGGACGACATCCTGATCTTCTCACGCACGTTGGAGGAGCACCAGGTGCATGTTCAGCGGGTCCTGCAGTGCCTCCTGGAGAACCAGCTATTCGTCAAGGCCGAGAAGTGCGAATTCCACATGGATACAACGTCCTTTTTGGGGTTCATCATCGCCCATAACCAAGTGCGCCCGGATCCGGCCAAGGTCAAGGCGGTGGTGGATTGGCCCATTCCTACGTCCAGAAAGCAGTTACAGGGGTTCTTGGGCTTTGCCAATTTTTACCGTCGGTTTGTGCCGAGGTTCGGGATCATCGCTCGCCCCCTGACCAGCCTTACGTCCCCTAAGACCCCCTTCCGCTGGAGCGAGAAGGCTGCCGCAGCGTTTGGGAAGCTGAAGGAGGAGTTCGCCTCTGCTCGCGTTTTGACCCAGGTGGACCCGGATCTGCAGTGCTTGGTGGAGGTGGACGCCTCGGACTTTGGAGTTGGGGCGGTTCTTTCCCAGCGCTCCCCCGTGGACGGGGTGATTCGCCCATGTGCCTTCTTCTCCCACCGGCTGACGCCTGCCGAGAGGAACTACGGCATCGGGGACAGGGAGTTGCTGGCTGTCTCGTCCTGGAGGAGTGGAGGCACTGGCTGGAGGGGGCTGCCCAGCCGTTCATTGTGTTGACAGACCATAAGAACTTGGAGTATCTCTGGACGGCCAAGTGGCTGAACTCCCGCCAGGCGCGCTGGTCTCTCTTCTTTGTGCGGTTCAACTTTACATCACTTACCGGCCAGGGAGCAAGAATACCAAGCCGGACACCCTCTCCAGGCAGTTCGAGGTAGAGCCGTCTGGGGACCATGATGAGACCATCCTGCCAGCGTCCTGTGTGGTGGGTGCCCTCGTGTGGGAGATCTGGGACAAAGTCAGGAAGGCACAGGAGAATGAGCCCGACCCGGGTGGGGGTCCCCCGGGCCGTTTGTTCGTCCCCTCGTCGGTCAGGGGTGAAGTTATCCAGTGGGGCCACGCCTCCAAGTTGGCATGCCATCCGGGAATCTCTCGCACCGTCAACCTGCTCCAGAGAGCCTTCTGGTGGCCAGGGCTGAGGAGGGATGTGACCAACTATGTCCGGGCCTGTGCTCAGTGTGCTACTGGGAAATCGTCATCCTCCCCCCCTGCAGGTCTTCTCCATCCTCTGCCGGTCTCTTCTCGCCCCTGGTCCCATGTCGCCCTGGATTTTGTGACAGGCCTGCCCCCTTCGGACCATTTCACCGTTGTGCTGACAATAGTGGATCGCTTCTCCAAGGCCGCCCATTTTGTACCACTCCGGGGGTTGCCTTCGGCCCGGGAGACGGCGGACCTCCTGGTTCAGCATGTGGTTCACCTTCACTAATGTATACATTAATGTATAATTTTTTTTAGGGGAATGAATGAATGAACATGGAGCATGTGCCAGTGTGTTCCAATGTGATGCACGGCACACGGGGGAAGGGGGGTGGGGATTTTCATTTTCATCACAGACTTATTAGGCATTACTGTGTTTATTCGGCGAAAGCAACAGGAGATGGAGCACTCCATCTCCCCACAGCGACTTCCACGTCATCGTTAGTGAAAGTTTATGAAAGTTTGCACAGGCATAGTCCTCTTTTTCTCATGTCTGTGTTGCATCCGTGTGCACTACATTAAACAATTCAGCTGATTTTTCAGCCCATCCTTCACTGTTTGTTCTTTCTAACATAACTAACTGGGCATCAACTGTGATTGATGTCTTCCTTATTACCAAGCAGCATCACTATTGCGTGCATTTAGGCTTACAGGCATGGGCTTTGGTCAGCGTAAAACCCATCTAAAACCGTCATGATCACAGTTCACTTTAAATAATGCTTGTCTTTGCATTAAAGGGATGGGAAGGTGCGCTGTGGATTGGATTATCCAAGACACACCTCTGTATGATCAGACCGGCCTCTTTGCGTCATGCACCGGTGGAAGGTTCATTTTTACGCCATTGTGATAAGGAAATTAACTTGGAAACTCCCATAAACGCATTCTGTGTCAGTGACAACAGATCAACCGACCCCGTCGTTGTAACACGGCCCCATAACTGTCCCAGCGCATGCCGTTTCCTGAGCTCCCGAGCTGCGTGATGTCAAAACACGCCACTGAAATATCATTAAACGATGCGCTTCTGACAATAGACCTCCTTTCTCCTGATCAAAAGCGGATTCTCATGACATGCACTATAATAGTGTGATGTGCATTAGATTGTGTGCCACCACACCACTTTGAAATGAGGCGCTTCCTCTGAGTGCATAACAGACGCACTGTCTACTGGTAATTTGTACTGACAGAAAATAGCAAAAACACTGGCGCACGGTGTGCAGATGACCGTCAAAATAGGGCCCTATATGTTGTGAAGTTGCAACTTTTTTTAAATCAAATTATGATTTTTCTTACAAATGTACTTTTTTCTCATCAAGTTGCAACTTTTTTGTTGTAAAGTTGCAACTTTTTTTAATCATTGTGACTTTTTTGTTGTAAATTTGTTCCTTTTTCCTAATGAATTTGCTATTTTTTTCCTCATAAATTCACTAATTTTTTCATCAGAAATCTGCAACGTTTTGATGTAAAGTTGCTACTTTTTTCTTTTAAATTTGCAATTTTTTTCTCATAAATTTGCCACTTTTTTCTTTTAGGTTTGCAACTTCTATGTTGTAAAGTTGAAACTTTTTCTTTTAAATTTTCAACCTTTTTTCTCATAAATGCAACTTTTTAAATTTGTAACTGTTTTCTCCTAAATTTGCAATTTTTTAATCAAAGTGTGACCTTTTTTGTAAGTTTGCCACTTTTTTCATAAATTTGCAAGTCTTTTTTCTCTTTAATTTCCAAATTGTTTTGTAAATATGTAGTTTTTTTCAATTTGTGAATCTTTTGTTGTAAATTTGCAAAATTTTTCTCATATAATTTGCTACTTTTTTCCTCATAAATTTGCAGCTTTTTAATCAGTGTGACTTTTTTCATAAATTTGCAAGCTTCTTCTCTTAAATTTTCATTTTTTTCTTATAAACATGCAGTTTTTTTTTTAAATCAAACTGTGACTTTTTTCCTCATGAATTTGCTATTTTTCTCATAAATTCATTAATTTCTCATCATAGACCTGCAGCTTTTTGTTGTAAATTTGTCACTTCTTTTAAATTTGCAACATTCATATGAATGCTGGTTAAGTTTTCCTTCTGTGTAATCTCTTAAATTTTCTTTCTTCATCTAGACAGTGACTCACGTTTAAAGTGACTAAAGTTTTTATTTTAAAGGGTTTGAACTCATCCCTGTTACAAAAATAGGGGCCCTAAACATGAACTTGCATCAGACACTACCTATAGTGTCCCCTTCAACCTTTACTCTGGAGAAAATGTTCAGTTTATCCCCCCGCTTCCCCCCAACAACAATGACATGAAATATCCGCCCATGGCTAGAAAACAAACAGTGGTAATGAGACATATTTATTGTCTAAACTGACATGGCGGTAAGCCCAGTGGCTATTGTTACCGTGACACCTTGAGCCTGACTAAACCCCCGCTGGGACCAGGATAGCTCGCACACGGAGACCCTCACAAAGCTCCTGGTGGGCAAATGAGTCAGAGTTCACCACCTGTTGGTACAGAGTATACTTAGACTATGGCGGATAACAAGATGGATGGAGGGACGTTTGGACAGGATGAAAAATAAACAGTGGAAACAGAGGTGTGGGTTTCAGCATGGGGTGAGGGGGTGGACGGTTGAAGTCAGAAGGTCTGTGGTGTGTGGAGCTTGTTATCTAGAGTTTGTGTCGAGGCAGCTTTCAGGGGGTCTTCTGATGTTTGTCCCAGCCTGGGTGGACACATGTCAGCACAGAGTGGTCATTAGTTTGATCCGGCCAAGATGCAAGATTGTGTTTGGGAGAGATGTATTTTTGGAACCCTGTAAAATGGGAAAAATCTCTCCCCTCCAAACAAAAATATTGAATGAAATTCTCTAGTGGTTCCCAACCTGTGGTAGCCTGAAACATTCAGGTTTCTCTGGAAAATTTTGGAATTTCACTTCTGTTTTTTGGACCAATTAAGAAGTGAAATTACAAATTTTCCCACAGAAACCTCAATGTTTCAGCCTCCCCAGGTTGGGAACCACTGCTCTAGATGAACAGAATGGTACAAATTTACAAACTGAGAAGGAGAAGAAAAAAGTCACAAATTTACAAGAAAAAGTCACAAATTTATGAGAAAAAAAAGTTTAAAAAAATTAGGTAAAATTCACACATTTATGAGAAATAAGTTGTAGATTTGAGAAAAAAGTGCAAATTTATGAGACAAGGGCTGCAAATTTAAAAGTTACAACTTTATGAGAAAAAAGTTACAAATTCATGAGAAATATATCAAAAATCTATGAGAAAAAAATCACAAATTTATGAAAAGTATATCAAAAATTTATTAGAAAAAGTCACAAATTTATGAGAAAAAAGTTTTTAAAAAAATGTGAGAAAAAAGTCACAAATTTGTGAGAAAAGGTTTAGAATTTATGAGAAAAAAAATCTCAAATTTATGAGAAAAAAGTCACAAATTTATGAAAAATATGTCAAAAAATTATTAGAAAAAGTCACAACTTTATGAGAAGTTTTTTAAAAATGTTAGAAAAAAGGCACAAATTTGTGAGAAAAAGTTTAAAATTTACGAGAACAACGTCACAAATTTATGAGCAATATGTCAAAAATTTATGAGAAAAAAGACAAAAATCTATGGGAAAAAAGTCAAATTTATGAGGAAAAGCGGTTATGGCTGCCACGTGAGAAGGACACGTCTCACTCTGCTCTGCTTCTGGAGAAAAAAAATCGGCAAATAACTCTCTCATTTGGGACAGAACGTATCCCAGCGTTTGGGCGAGGATATGTCGGTGAAGCCTAAGGCTGGAAAACCAGGTAGAGGAAAAAGCGAGCCGCCGAAACAGTCCAAATTAACGGACTTTCAGGTCTGTGACGCAGCAGATAATGCTCCAAATATGGCGGAGGAAGCTAACAGGGGTGCGGTATCTGCGGGAAGCGACACAGGCGCGGTGCTGGCGGCCATGAGTTCAATGAGAGCGGATTTTTCCTCTAGATTTGATGGGATTATGGCAGCGTTGGAAGGAATGAGAAAGGAATTGGGTGACTGTGTAGAACGAATGGCGCAGGTGGAGCTTCGTGTCTCTAGTGCTGAAGATGACGTCACTTGTCTCCAATTAAAGGTGCGCACTTTGGAAAAAAAAAATAAATGTCTGGAAGATAATATCCTGGATTTGGAATCCCGGTCGAGACGGAACAACTTGAGGCTGGTGGGTCTACCAGAGGAATCCGAAGGTCGGGACTCATGTTCCTTTCTGGAAAAGTGGATTCCGGAGGCGCTAGGCAGCGCGGAACTGCAATCAGCAGTGGTTCTGGAAAGCGCACACCGTATTGGCCCACGGAGAGATAAGGGACCACTGAGGACCTTAATTATGAAGTTTCTCGGCAACAGAGACAGGATGAAGATCTTCAACGCTGCACGAGCTAAAGGAGAGATTAAACACCAGGACCAGCAGGTGCGGTTCTACCCAGATTTGGCCACAGGAATCCAACAATTGAGGAAGCAGTTTGATCCCGTACGTAAGGAGCTGCGCAACCTTGGGATTCGTCATGGTGTAATCTATCCTGCGAGACTGTTGACCACGTATGGGGGCAGAACCCACATCTTCAAGACCCCAGAGGAGGCGCAGGAGTTCATCAAGAAGATCCAAGAAGAGACTGGTGGGAGCTAAGCATGAACAAAATATAAGGTAGAATAATTAAGCATTTGCACAGGCATCTGACTGACTTGAAGCAAATAGCAAGTTTACAAAATATAGATTGTATTATATATTAAAAAAAAAACAAACTATGATGTACAAAGTTGCTAAAAATTTTGGAGTTAAGTTGGAAAACTACAGAGGAGAGTTAATGTTACGTCATTAAAAGCAGTAGAGTTAGGGTGATTGGGAGGATGAAGAAGGAGTGGCTTTGGCTGTTCCCCGTGGGTGTGGAGCGGTCGATGGCTATATCGGGAGACAGAATTTTTCTTTTGATTTTGGGGGGTTCGCCACAAGTGTGGGAAGGGGGAATTTGTTTGTGTATAGTTTGTAGGATGAATGTTCAACCACTCATTTTTTTGCTTCTTTGTTTGAGCATGTTTACACTGCAAGGTAATCCCAAACTCCCTATTGATCATAAACCAAAGCGTTAATCTTAATTTAACTTCATGGAATTGCAGAGGTCTACAAAATTTAAAAAAACTTAAACAAGTTATGAATAAAATAAAAGACATGGGTTCAAAAATTGTGTTTTTACAAGAAACTCATCTAATAGAGGAGGATGTAAAAAGAATTAGGAGTAGATGGCAAGGAAGTGTATTCACCTCATCATTTTCATCCCGAGCCAGGGGAGTTATGACTCTCATACATAAATCAGTCCCTTTTCAAGTGATAAATGTAATTGGAGACAAATTTGGAAGATATGTAATCATTCAAGGATCTTTGCTATTAGAAAATATAAATTTGGTGAACTTATATGGTCCCAATATAGATGATCAAAAGTTCTTTGCTAATTTATTTCTCATCTTATCATCACTTACAGGGCAACATATAATAGCAGGGGATTTTAATTGTACATTGAATCCCGGTATAGATAGATCAACAGGACTGGACTGTACGCACAATGGATGTAGGATGACCATTAATCATTTTATGAAAGAATTGAGATTGTTAGATATATGGAGAGAAATGAAACCACAAGTTAAAGCCTACTCTTGTTATTCCAATACCTACAAGACATTCTCACATATTGATTATTTTTTGATTTCCACAGAATTAAGGTCCAAGATTCAAAACTGCTTTTATGATAACATCGTGATTTCTGATCATGCACCCTGCTGTCTAATATATGTAGATAAGAAATTGACAAAGGAATCAGGTAGATGGCAATTTCAGCATAAATGGCTTCAGGGTGAGGAATTTGTCAAGTACATAGAAAAACAGATAGATGAGTTCTTTGACATCAATACTACACAAACATCAGCATGTGTAAAGTGGGAGGCTTTCAAAGCTTTTATTAGGGGACATATTATTAGTTATACAGGTTCAAAATCTAAGAAGACTCGAGAGGAGAGAGCCCAATTGGAACATAAAATAAAAAGTCTTCAGGAAAAAGTGTATGCAGGAAGTGATCCAAGGTTGGAGAATGAATTACTGATTTTGAGAGCTGAATATGACAAAAAATCAGCGAATAGAGCTGCCTCGAGTCTTCTAAGATTGAAACAATCTTTTTATGAACAAGGTGAAAAATCAGGAAAATTATTGGCATGGCAGATTAAACAATTAGAATTTAAAACACCAATTACCAGTATTATAAGTAATGGACAGGTAGTTATAGATCCTTTAGAAATTAACAGAGCCTTTAGAGATTACTATGAAAAATTATATGACACCAAAAATGAATCTGATTTAACAAAACTAAATGGGTTTTTGAACGAACTATCTATACCGTGTATTCCAAATGAAAACGGGGAGATATTGGAGTCTAAAATTAGTCAAGAAGAAGTTGGGCTAGCCATTGATAATATGAAATCAGGAAAAAGTGCAGGACCAGATGGTCTTCCAGTTGACCTTTATAAAAAATTTAAGAATAAATTAATAAAACCTTTTTTGGAAATGGTTTTAGAAGCATTTCAAAATAGTAATTTACCATCATACATGAATAATGCCTTAATTATACTGTTGCCAAAACCAGGTAAGCCCTCTAATAAATGTGAAAATATGAGACCAATAAGCCTATTAAACGCCGACCTTAAGATAATCTGTAAAATTTTAGCAAGACGAATACAAGAAATTTTACCAAATATTATTAATCGAGATCAGAATGGCTTTATAAAGGGAAGACAAGGCTTCCATAATGTAAGAAGACTATTTAATATTATTTATTCTAATAAAGAAGCACCGGATACAGCTCTCCTATCACTGGACGCCGAAAAGGCCTTTGATAGAGTCGAATGGCCCTTTCTTTTTGAAGTCTTACAAAGGTTTGGACTTGGAAATAATTTCATAAAATGGGTTCAAATAATATACAATAATGCTACAGCAGAAATCCTAACAAATAACAATATTTCAAAATCAATAAAAATCAATAGAGGATGTCGACAAGGCTGTCCACTTTCACCTTTACTGTTTACTATGGCAATTGAACCTTTAGCGATAGCGATACGTTTACATTCACAAATATATGGAATTAAAGTTGGACCAACAGAACATAAAATCTCCCTGTACGCCGATGACATAATTTTGTTTATGTCGAATCTAAAAAAATCAATTCCGACCTTGTTGAATTTAATAAAGAATTTTGGGGAAATATCAGGATATAAAATAAATAAAACTAAATCTTCAATATTAATGCTAAATGAGACCCAGAGAAATTATCCAGCCCCTGAGGTAAATCAATTCAACGTTGTAAATCAGTTTAAATATTTAGGAATCCAAATTGTGCCTAAGCTAGAATCAGTCGCCAGTGTCAACTATGAAGCCTTAATGACAGATATCAATGAGTTAATTCAGAGATGGATGTCACTACCAATGTCGATGATCGGGAGAATCAATATACTTAAAAGTAATATTTTACCTAAAATACTTTATTTATTTCAATACATTCCCTTACCACCACCTTTAGATTTATTCTCAAGAATTAAAAAAAAGTTAGTGGAATTTATATGGAACAACAGGAGGGCTAGATTACGTCTGTCTTTATTATATTTACCATTTGATCGTGGAGGTCTGAAATGTCCAAATTTTATGTTGTATTATTGGTCAGCACAACTGAGGTCTATGACATATTATTTTTCATCAAATGATCTCCCTCACTGGACTGAAATGGAATCATACAATTTACCTTTACCTCTTCCCATATTCATATACTCAGATTCGGCAAAAAAATTACAAAAACAAGTTAAAAATCCATTTGTAAAGCATATGATCAAAATATGGTGTGAAGCTAAAAACTATTTAAAAGAACCACAGTTATTGTCACAATTTAGCCCAATATGGGGTAATCAATATTTTACACCAGGGAGAGCGGACGCTGTATTTAAAGTATGGAATTTAAAAGGGATTCAGAAGATTCAAGATTTATATTTGCCATGTGCAGATAACATAATGTCTTTTGAAGAGCTGAGGATCAAATTTAATCTTAATAGAACACATTTTTTTAAATATCTTCAACTTAGAAACTTTATTCGATCAAATCAAAATAATGCTCTCACTCGACCTATTTATTCATCCTTGGAAAAAATGTTGATGAAAGATAGTAAAAGAAAGGGTATTATTTCAGAGTTTTATAACTCATTGACACTATCCTCAAGTGAAAACTCATAGAAAAGATTAAACTACTGGAAAGAAGATCTGCAAACTGAAATTTCAGAGGAACAATGGGAATTGGCTTGTACAGAAGCTCAAACCAAATCAATAAATGTACGTCTTAAATTGATACATTTCAAATGGTTAATGCGGATGTATGTTACACCGGAGGAGTTAAATAGATATAACAAAAATATACCAGATACGTGCACAAAATGCATGGAAAGTAAAGGAACCCTATTTCATTGTTTATGGGAATGTAGAATAATAAGAATGTTTTGGGAAGAGGTGAGGGTAACAATTGAAAAAATAATCTCAAAACAAATCATATTGAATCCTAAACTGTTTTTGTTGGGTCTGTACCCAGAAAAGCATAACTTTAATAAAAGTGAAAGAACATTCATAGACCTCAGTTTGCTTAACGCCAAAAAATGTATTGCACTATTATGGAAAAAGACTCATAGACCAGATGTGACTCAGTGGTTAAGACAGATGTTAACAAACCTTCCATTAGAAAGAATGAGACATATATACTGAAATCAAAGGAAATTGTGTTTGAGAATATATGGAGACCTTTTATTGATTATGTAAAAAATTTAAACATAACTCTTGAAGAAGAAGGTGAATGATGTGTGTGGACCTTGTAAATTCCAAACTGGTGAACATAATACTGTATGTATACTTATGTACTGGATTGTCTAGACTAAACAGAGGAGCATTGTTGAAGACTTGATTTTGTTGGTGGTTGTGGGTGTTTTTAGTGCATTTTTTTTTTGTAGTACTTTAGTGTTAGAAAGCTTGGGAGAAGAGAGTCCGGCCATTGGTCGAACCTCGGATTCAGGAGGAGCAATGTGGTTTTCGTCCTGGCCGTGGCACATCGGACCAGCTCTTTACCCTCTCGAGAATTCTTGAGGGTTCGTGGGAGTTTGCTCAACCAGTTTACATGTGGTTTGTGGACTTGGAGAAGGCATTTGACCGCGTCCCTCGTAGATTTTTGTGGGGGGTGCTTCGGGAGTATGGGGTATCGGGCTTGTTGTTACGAGCTATTCGGTCTCTGTACGACCGTTGTGAGAGTTTGATTCGTATTGCCAACACTTGGTCGGAGTCATTCCCAGTGAGAGCTGGACTCCGCCAGGGCTGCCCTTTGTCACCGATCCTGTTCATAATTTTTATGGACAGGATTTCTAGGCGCAGCCAGGGAATGGAGGGTGTCATGCTTGGTGACCACAGGATCTCATCTCTGTTGTTTGCAGATGATGTTGTCCTGTTGGCTTCATCCAGCAATGACCTACAGCTCTTGCTGGGACGGTTTGCCGCTGAGTGTGAAGCGGCTGGGATGAGAATCAGCACCTCCAAGTCCGAGTCCATGGTCCTCAGCCGGAAAAAGGTGGATTGTCCTCTCCGGGTTGGGGACAGGCTCCTGCCCCAAGTGGAGGAGTTTAAGTATCTTGGGGTCTTGTTCACGAGTGAGGGGAAAATGGAGCGAGAGATCGACAGACGGATTGGAGCAGCATCTGCAGTGATGCGGACGTTGTACCGGTCTGTTGTGGTGAAGAGGGAGCTTGGTTCTAAGGCAAAGCTGTCGATTTACCAGTCAATCTACGTTCCTACTCTCACCTATGGTCACGAGCTTTGGGTAATGACCGAAAGAACGAGATCGCGGATACAAGCGGCTGAAATGAGCTTTCTCCGTAGGATTGCTGGACTCACCCTGAGAGATAGGGTGAGGAGCTCAGTCATCCGGGAGAGGCTCAGAGTAGAACCGCTGCTCCTCCACATTGAAAGGAGTCAGTTGAGGTGGTATGGGCATCTGATTAGGATGCCTCCTGGACGCCTCCCACTTGAGGTGTTTCAGGCACGTCCCACTGGGAGGAGACCCCGGGGCAGACCCAGGACTCGGTGGAGAGACTGTTTCCCAGCTGGTCTGGGAACGCCTTGGTATCCCCTCTGAAGAGCTGGAGCAGGTGGCTGGGGAGAGGGAAGTCTGGGCTTCTCTGCTTGAACTGCTGCCTCCGCGACCCGGACCTCCAGAAAAGCGGTAGAAGATGGATGGATGGACTTTAGTGTTAGTGTTTGATTGTTTGTGTCATGTTTGTTAAAAAAAAAGGTTCAATAAAGATATTGTGGAAAAAATTTATGAGGAAAAAGTTAAAAATTTATGAGAGAAGTTAAAAAATGTATGAGAAAAAGTCACAAATTTACAAGAAAATGTCACAAATTTATGAGAAAAAAAGTCAAAAATTTATGAGAAAAAAAAATCATGAGAAAAAGTCAAAAATTTGTGAGAAAGGTCACAAATGTATGAGGAAAAAATCAAAAGATCATAACAAAAAGTCATAAATTTATGAGAAAAAAAATTTTAAAAATCATGAGAAAAAGTCAAAAATTTATGAGAAAAGTCCCAAACTTATGAGGAACGTGAGGACGGAGCTGAGGAAGATCAAGGCGAGGAAGGCGTCGGGACCGGATGGCATCAGTGCAAAGCTCCTCAAGTCCTGTGCAGACCAGCTGTGTGGGATTGTGACGTATATCTTCAACATGAGCCTGAAACTGGGGAGGGTACCACAGCTGTGGAAAACATCTTGTGTGGTACCTGTACCAAAGACTTCCCACCCCAAAGATCTGAACAGCTACAGACCAGTGGCCTTGACGTCCCACATGATGAAGACCCTGGAGAGACTGCTCCTTGCTCACCTCCGTCCCCTGGTGGGACCAGCGATGGATCCACTCCAGTTTGCCTACCAGCATGGCATTGGGGTGGAGGATGCGGTGATCTTCCTCCTTCACCGTTCTCTCTCCCACCTGGAGAAGCCCGGGAATGTGGTGAGGATCATGTTCTTTGACTTCTCCAGTGCTTTCAACACCATCCAACCGATGATCCTGAAGGACAAGCTGCTGTGTGCAGGGGTGGACCAGCACCTGTCATCATGGATCCTGGACTACCTCACTAACCGGCCTCAGTTTGTGAGAACCCGGGACTGTGTGTCCGACACGATCATCGGTAGCACGGGGGCCCCCCAGGGAACGGTTTTGGCTCCCTCCCTGTTCACCCTTTATACTGCGGACTTCTCACACAACACAACACACTGCCATCTACAGAAGTTCTCTGATGACTCTGCGATCGTTGGCCTCATCTCCAATGGAGATGAAGCTGAGTACAGAGGGCTTATCCAGGACTTCGTGGACTGGTGCCATCGGAACTGCCTCCAGATCAACGCGAGGAAAACTAAGGAGCTGGTGATGGACTGCCGCAGGCAAGGACAACCCCTCACAGCACCAGTAAATATACAGGGAACAGACATTGAGATGGTGACATCCTACAAGTACCTGGGTATTCATCTGAACAATAAACTAGACTGGTCACACAATACTGACGCACTCTACAAGAAGGGACAGCGCAGGCTGTTCCTGCTGAGGAGACTCAGGTCTTTTGGTGTACAAGGGGCGCTGCTGAAGACATTCTATGACACGGTGGTGGCATCAGCCATCACTTTTGGAGTGGTCTGCTGGGGCAGTGGCATTACTGCAGCCGATAGGAAGAGACTGAACAAACTGATTAAGAAAGCTAGCTCTGTCCTGGGGCAGCGCCTTGATCCGGTGGAGGAGATAGGAGAGAGAAGGACGGTGGCTAAACTGCCATCTCTGCTGGAGTCCGAGTTCCACCCTATGCAGGACATACTGAATGCACTGAGGAGCTCATTTAGCAGCAGACTACATCATCCTAGGTGCGCAACCGACAGGTTTCGCAGGTCCTTCCTGCCTACGGCTGTCAGACTGTACAACCTAAGCAGGGCTGCTCGCAGAGATAGCAAAAAAGACGTAACAACCTAATAGTTTTGAATGCAAAAGACACAATAGACTTACACAATGGTCCTCTCCGGCATACAACTAGGAAAATACCAGTAGCTATGGAGGGTGAGAATATGTATGGGCACATAATCATACCATGTAGGATAACTAAATAGACGGTTGTGCTGTTTCATCCCATCTAGCAACAATGCTCTGCACTGTGTGTGTTTATATATTTACATATTTATTCCATCTAACTACAATGCTCCGCACTGTGTGTTTATATATATATATATATATACTGTATATATATATATATATATATATATATATATATATATATATATACTGTATATATATATACATTTATATGTACATATGTATACTTGCTGCTCTTGTTTTTTTTCTCTTGCCTTCTGATTGTTGCTCTGAGTGTTGCTATGCCTGTGCTGTTGCAATCCTGGAATTTCCCCATTGTGGGACTAATAAAGGCTGATCTTATCTTATCTTATCTTAAAAAGGGGCTAGGGTTGGGCAGCTCGGTGGTGCAGTGGTTAGCACTGTGGCAGCACAGTAAGAAGGTCATGGGCTCGTGGGTTTGATCCTCGCTCCCTGACCATCGGTGACCCTTCTGTGTGGAGTTTGCGTGTTCTCCCCGTGTCTGCATGGGTTTACCCCGGGTACTCCGGTTTCCTCCCACAGGCCCAAAGCATGCAGGGTAGCTTAACTGGAGATTCTAAAGTGGCCCTAGGTGTGAACGGTGGAGGGGTGGCACCGTACCGTGGCTGCTTCATCCGTCCAGGTGGATGCCCGGAATTTCCCTCTGGGATTAATAAAGTATACAAAATGCAAAAAAAAATTGCATTTTTATCAGGAAGAGTTGTAAACTTATGAGAAAAAAAATCACAAATTTATGAGAAAATAGTTCCAAAACTATAAGAAAAGTCACAAATTTATAGGAAAAAATTCACAGATTTATGAGAACCCATTGCACATTGATGAGGGTGAGCTGCCCATGCTGCCATACTCTAGAATGAAGAACACCTTCATCCCTGCCCTCTGAAAAAGGGCAACACCGCTGCCTCACACTTGCATGTGCTCCCCGTGCTGCATTGGTTTCCTCCCGCAATTCAAAGAGCTTTTTTTCCACAGGAGAAGCACATCTGCAAAAAAAAAAAAAAAAAATGGCTGTGAAATGACTTCTCCCCACAATGTTCCGCTGCACATCTCACCCTGCACCACCTCTAATCCCGATCATCTCCGTCTCATGTCCCCTGCAGCTCATTGGCTCAATCATCGGGCGCCAGGGCACCAAGATAAACGAGATCCGGCAGGTATCGGGAGCTCAGATCAAGATCGGCAGTCAGATCGACGGCACCAGCGACCGCCACGTCACCATCACCGGAACGCCGATAGCCATCAACCTGGCTCAATATTTAATCACTTCATGGTAAGCATCTGCAGGAAGGGGAAGTGTGTGTGTGTGTGTGTGGGGGGGGGGGGGGGTAAAAATGGCCATCAGGGGAGTGAGAGTTAAATGGTTTTCTATTTAAAAGTGACAATCATGACTTCCAAACATTGTAGCTTTGGTGTTGAAGTCCATGTGAAATGTTAATAAACATGTGGTCAGTTTGTAGAACTGCAGAAAAACGTGCAAGAAATAAACTTCAGTCATTTCCTAGACAAACCAAAAAATTATATCTATACAAAGACAGTCGAAATGGAACCAACATCCATATGAACGCTGCAGATTTACAAGAAGAGTCAAAACATTTATAAGAAAAAAAGCAGAAAATTTATTAGAAAAAATGTTGCAAATTTCCAAGAAAAAAAAATGCACAAATTTAGGAGGGGAAAACAAAAAGTGAAAATTTGTGAGAAGGGTTACACAACAGAATTATTTAGAAAAAATTTGCAAATTTATGAGGAAAAAGTTGCAAATTTATGAGAAAACAGTTGCAAATTTCTGAAAAAAAGTTGCTACTTTATCAGAAAAAAGCTGCAAATTTATGTGAGAAAGATGCAAATTTATGGCAAAAAGGTTGCAATTTTATCAGAAAAAAGTTGCAAGCTTGTGAGAAAAAAAGTTGCAACTTTATGACAAAAGCTGCATTTTTATCAGGAAAAAAGTTGCTAATTTATGAGAGAAAGTTGCAAATTTATGACACAAAGGTTGCAATTTTATCAGAAAAAAATGTAGTCTAATGAGGAAAGAAGCTGCAAATTTATCAGGAAAAATTAGCAAATTTAAGTTGTAGACTTATGAGGAAAAACTTGCAGTTTTATCAGAAAAAGGTTGCAAATTATGAGGAAGAAATCTTCCATTTTATCAAGAAAAAGGTTGCCAGTTTCTGAGAGAAAAGTAGCAAATTTACAAGAAAAAAATTACAATTTATGACCAAAAAGTTGCAATTTTATCAGAAAAAAATTGCAAATTTATGAGAAAAATGTTGCAAATTTATAACAAAAAAGTTGCAATTTTGTCAGAAAAAAGATGCAGACTTATGAGAAAAAGGTGCAAATTTATAAGAAAAAAATAAGTGAAAATTTATTAAAACTCAAAATCGAGGAAAAAAGCTCAGAATTTCTGGCAAGAAGTTGCAGTTTTTTCAGACTTATGACAAAAAAAAGCTGAACATTTATTAGAAAAATGTAGCAGATTTACAAGATATAAAAGGCACCAATTTAGAAGAAAAAAGTGAAAAATTATGACAAAAATGCCACAAAATTATGAGGGAAAAACTTGCAAATTTATGTGTTCCAAATTTATTACAAAAATTTGCAATTTTATGACAAAATAGTTGCAAACTTATGAGGAAAAAACGTAAAGTCACAAGAAAAAGTTGCAAATTTATGAGGAAAAAAAGCTGAAATTTTGTAAGACGTCACAAATTTACAAGAAAAAAAATGAATGTAATTTCAATTTTACCTTCCCCCCCAAAAAATGAACTTGTAGCTTGAGGGCCCCCTAGTGGCTCAGAGGGACTGTAGCAGTTGTGTACTCTGCTTTATAGCCAGAGACAGCTGTGGTTCCGTGGGTACTCCAGCACTCCCTTCTTCCAGAGTTAACACAGCGCGTTACTGAACAAACATGCTGGGAGCGCACGGTGACGCAGTAAACGTCGCCGCAGGACACTCAACATGAAAATAATTGCAAGATAAAAAAGTAAATGAAGCCGTTCATTTAAAGCAAAGAACAGGTTTGTGCTTCTCATCACTCACTGTTTAATCAGCAGTACGAGTGTCGCACGCGCTGACCGGCTGCTCCGACACAACTCCCCACCGCCCGCATGAATATGCAGATTGGTGATTGGACTCTGCATGAAATTGATATTTCACATCCCACTCATGCTGCTGCTGCTGTCAGCCGGGGAGAATAGTCTGGGCAAATGAAACACACGTACGTGTGCATAAATATGGACAGAAATGTGACGGGACGCCTCGTTCGCTTCAAATGTCAGGTCACAGAGGCTGTGAGGGAGCGTCCTGTATTTTTATTAATCTCCAACATACAGATTCAATTCAATTCAATTCAACTTTATTTATATAGCGCCATTTCACAACAACAGTCATCTCATAGCACTATCAACTGTAGGGAGGACCCCCACAGTTGCAGAAAGACCCCAGCAATCAGGCGATCCCCTGTGAGCAAGCACTTGGCGACGGTGGAGAGGAAAAACTCCCTTTTAACAGGAAGAAACCTCCAGCAGAACCAGGCTCAGGGAGGGGCAGTCATCTGCTGCGACTGGCTGGGGGGTGAGGGGATAGAGAAGAAGAAAAGAACAGACATGTAGAGAGCAAACAGCACGATGGGGACTCAATCTATGGGAGAGAACAAACAAATGTTAATGACCAGCAAAAAAAAAAATATTTCATAGAGAGTGAGGAAAGGAGTGAGGCCCAGTGCATTACTGGAGGTCCCCCGGCTGACTAAACCTATTAGCAGCATAACTAAGGGAGGGTTCAGAAAACACATGATCCCTCCCTAATTGTAGGCTATATCAAAAAGGTAGGTTTTAGCCCTATTCTTAAAAACAGAGATCGAGTCTGACTCCCGAATCCAGATTGGCAGCTGATTCCACAGGAGAGGAGCTTGATAACTAAAGGCTCTGCCTCCCATTGTACTTTTGGAGATTCTAGGTATTACAAGTAATCCTGCATTTTGGGAGCGTAGTGCTCTGTTAGGATGATACGGTAGTATCAGATCTTTTAAATAAAAAGGAGCCTGATTGTTTAGAGCTTTGTAAGTAAGAAGAAGGATTTTAAACTTAATTCTAAACTCTATGGGAAGCCAATGAAGGGAGGCCAGAACCGGAGAGATATGATCTCTCTTTCTAGTACCTGTTAAAACTCTTGCTGCAGCATTTTGGATCAGCTGAAGACTTTTTAAAGATGTTTTAGGACAACCTGATAATAAAGAATTACAATAATCTAATCTCGAGCTAACAAAAGCGTGGATCAGCTTCTCAGCATCACTCTGAGACAAGATGCTCCTAATCTTGGCAATATTACGCAAATGATAGAAGGCAGTCTTAGAAACAAATTTAATATGTGAATTGAAGGACAAATCCTGATCAAAAATAACTCCAAGGTTCCTCACAGAGCTATTAAGAGAAAGAGTAACTGCATCCAAACTGAAAGTTTGATTTGGAAAGGAATTTCTAAGGTTTTTTGGACCAACAAGAATGACTTCAGTCTTATCTGAATTTAATAGCAGGAAATTACAAGTCATCCAAACTTTGATTTCCTTAAGACAGGCTTCTAACTTGGCTAATTGATTAGTATCATCTGGCTTCATTGACAGGTATAATTGTGTGTCATCTGCATAACAGTGAAAATGTATACAGTGCTTTCTAATAATGTTGCCTAATGGAAGCATATATAAACTAAAAAGAGTAGGGCCAAGCACAGATCCCTGTGGAACTCCATGACTAAGCTTTGAGCTGAGAGAAAACTCATCATTTACATGAACAAACTGGAACCTATCAGATAAATAAGATCTAAACCACTGCAAGGAAGTTCCATTAAGTCCAACATAGTGTTCTAATCTATCAAGTAGAATATTATGATCAATAGTATCAAAAGCTGCACTAAGATCTAAAAGGACAAGTACAGAAACTAGTCCATTATCAGATGCAATGAGGAGGTCGTTAGTGACCTTTGCTAAGGCTGTTTCAGTGCTATGATGGATTCTAAACCCAGATTGAAACTCCTCAAATAAACCATTTCCCTGCAGGTGGTCAAATAATTGCATAGCAACAACTCTTTCTAAGATTTTTGAAATGAAAGGGAGATTAGAGATTGGTCTATAGTTAGCTAAAGCTCCTGGATCTAGCGTTGGCTTTTTGAGTAAGGGTTTAATTACAGCCGTTTTAAAAGCCTGCGGTACATGGCCTAAAGTTAATGAAGAATTGATTATATGAAGAATAAAGCTCCCAATAAGTGGGAAGACTTCTTTAAATAACCTGGTAGGAATAGGGTCTAAAAGACAAGTTGAAGGTTTGGATGAGGAAACTATTTTGTCTAACTCACAAAGGTCGATTGGAGTAAACTCATCAAGACAGACATCAATAGAAGGAGTTGTAGTAGTTACAGTATTTAAGTTAACTGTGGGAAGAATCTGATTGATTTTATCTCTGATGGATGAAATTTTATTATTGAAAAAGTTCATAAAGTCCTGACTAGTAAGCTCTAAGGGGATGCTAGGATTGACAGAGTCCTGACTCTTTGTCAACCTGGCTACAGTACTGAAAAGAAACCTGGGATTATTCTTGTTCTCTTCTATTAATGCAGAGTAATAACTCGTTCTAGCTTTTCTAAGAGATTTTTTATAAATTAAAAGATGATTTCTCCAAGCTAAATAGATTTCATCTAAATTAGTAGAGCACCATTTTCTTTCTAATTGACGAGTCTTCTGTTTTAAGCTACGAGTTTCTGTGTTGAACCAAGGAGTTAAAAATCTCTGATTAGACTTTTTCTTTTTTAAGGGGGCCACCAAGTCTAGAGCCTGATGCAGAGAAGCTGAAACACTATCCACCATGTTATCAATTACAGAAGGAGCAAGCTGTCTATAGCTTATTTCCGTTGTGTTGACACATGGCATAGAGGAAACAATCTGCATAAATTTGGAAACAGCATCATCTGAGAGGCATCTACTGTGATAATATTTTTCTTTAGGAGCCAAATAGTCAGAAATAGTAAAATCAAAGGTTAACAGACAATGGTCTGACAGTACAGGGTTATGAGGAAACACTACCAGATTTTCTATTTCTATGCCATATGTCAGAACAAGGTCCAATGTATGGTGGAGGTAATGAGTAGAATTTCCTACTTTCTGAGAAAACCCAATCGAGTCTAATATTGAATTAAAAGCCACATTAAGGCAGTCACTATCTACATCCACATGTATATTAAAGTCCCCTACTATAATTATTCTATCAGATTTCAGCACTAAATCAGCTAAGAAATCAGGAAATTCGGATAAAAATTCTGAATAGGTTGATGGGGGACGATAAACTATGGCAAATAAAATTGGGTTTAACCTGGAATTGCTAAAGTGCCCAATACTGAGGACCAGGCCCTCAAAGGAATTATAACATGTTTTTTGCTTTACATTAACTAGTAATTTGGAATGGTAAATTGTTGCTACTCCTCCTCCACGACCAGAACTTCTGGGATTTTGACAGTTTAAATAACCAGAGGGAGTTGATTCATTTAAACCAACATAATCCTCTTGTCCTAACCAAGTCTCTGTAAGGGAAATTAAATCAATCTGATGATCAATTAACAGATCATGGACTAACAGAGACTTGGGAGTTAGAGACCTAATATTTAATAAACCACATTTAATTTTTAAATTATGAGGAGGAACAGAGGCCAAATCATTCAATTTAGAGGCTTTATGCTTAATTTGAGTTTTACCAATATTTTGCTTTATCACTTTGGGATGCTTATACATTATATTTTTATTTACTTTGGAGGGAGCAGACAACGATTCTCTGATGGGGAAGACAGGGCTAAGTTGAGGGGTGGCGGATGAAGAGGAGCTGCAGAGAGGCGTGTAAGACTGCGACTCTGCTTCCTGGTCCCAACTCTGAGTAGTCACGGTTTTGGAAATTTGGATAAAAAAGATGCCAGATTGTTAGATAAATGAGAAGCACCATCCAAAGTGGGATGAATGCTGTCTCGTCTCATAAGACCAGGTTTTCCCCAAAAAGAGCTCCAATTGTCAATGTAGCCCACGTCATTTTTAGGACACCACACAGACAGCCAGCGGTTCAAGGATGACGAGCGGCTAAACATGTCATCACTGGTCAGATTGGGGAGGGGCCCAGAGAATACTACAGTGGCTGACATCGTTTTGGCAAAGTCACACACCGATTCTATATTAAGTTTCGTGACTTCCGACTGCCGGAGACGGATGTCATTAATGCCGGCGTGAATAACAATTGTGGAGTATTTACAGTTACTTTTAGCCAGCATTTTCAAATTTGACTCGATGTCGCCTGCTCTGGCCCCAGGAATGCATGTGACTATGGCCGCTGGAGTCTCTAGGTTCACGTTTCTGACTACAGAGTCGCCAATGATCAGAGTTTTTTCCTCAGCGGGTGTGTCGCTGAGCGGGGAAAAACGATTAGAAACGTGAACAGGTTGGTGGTGAACCGGGGCTTTGCGACTAGGCTTCCTTCTCACCGTCACCCACCCAGTCTCCTCGCTGCAGAGGAGAGCCGGGGAACCGGTGACAGGGGGACCTAAGCTAGCTAGCTCCGCTGCAGCTAAGGGGCGTCCGTCGAGATTAACTGGCGCAGACGGTGTTTCAATGCAGCGGAGCCGGGATTCCAAATCAGACAACCTCGCCTCGAGCGCCTCAAAAAGACAACATTTATTACATTTACCGTTATCACTAAAAGAGGCAGAGGTGTAGCTAAACATCTGACAGAGAGAGCACACCAGAGGAGGAGAGGAAAGAGAGGTAGTAGCCATAGCTAGTGGCTTGAGAGCTGGAGAGCAAACCACACAGGCAGACAGCAAAACAGGAAGTGACGATACATTACCACAAGGAAGTTTGAGATAAAGACAGTTGTGTGTTGGTGTTTTTAACAAGGGGGATGGGGGGGGGGGGGGGGTCACAAATTTGAGGTACAAATGAATAAATGTAAATTAATTTGCAAGAATCAAGATGGAAAAATATGACAAAAGATGCCAGTTTCAGAATTGATAAAAGTCGCAAATTACAGTTTAATTACAGATAATCCAAATTTTACCAACATTCAGATAAACATTGCAGAATTACAAGAAAAAAGTTGAAACTTTATGTGAAAAATATTAGAACATTTACAGGAAAAAGTGGCAAATTCATGAGAAAACAAATCAAATCTTTGTGTGGAAAAAAGCTGCAAATTTTGGAGAAAAAAGTTGTAAATTTATGGGGAAAAACGTTGCATATCTTTCAGAAAAAAATTGCATATTCAAGAGAAAAGTTACAAATTCTTCAGAAAAAAGTTGCAAATTTTTTATTATAAAGATGTAAATTTTTGAGAAAAATATAGCAAATTTATGAGAAGAAAAAGTTGTTTATGAGGAAAAAATTGGAAATTTATGAGAAAGTTGCAAAGTTTTGTGAAAAAAGATGCAGAAAATTGTAAATTTATGAGGAAAAAGTTGCATATCTTTCAGAAAAAACTTCAAATTCAAGAGAAAAGTTACAAATTTTTCTGAAAAAATTTGCAGTTTTTTAAATATAAGGTTGTAAATTTTTAAGAAAAATATAGCAAATTTATGGGAAAAAAGTTGCAAGTTTAAGAGGGACAAAAAGTTGGAAATTTACAAGAAAAAATTGCAAATTGATAAGAATAATTTGGCAAATTAGAAAAAAAAATTGAAACTTCTACAAAAAAATGTTGCAAATGTATGAGAAAATAGCTGCAGTTTTTCAGGAAAAAAGTTGTAAATTTATGAGAAAAAAGTTGCATATCTTTCAGAAAAAAATTGCATATTCAAGAGAAAAGTTGCAAATTCTTCAGAAAAAAGTTGCAAATTTTTTATTATAAAGATGTAAATTTTTGAGAAAAATATAGCAAATTTATGAGGAAAAAAAGTTGTTTTTGAGGAAAAAATTGGAAATTTACAAGAAAAAATGCAAATTCATAAGAAAAATTTTGTAAATTAGGAAAACAAAGTTGCCACTTTTACAGAAAAATGTTGCAAATTTATGTGGGGGAAAAAGTGGAAAATTTTTGAGAGAAAAATTGTAAATTTATGAGAAAGTTGCAAAGTTTTGTGAAAAAAGATGCAGAAAATTGTAAATTTATGAGGAAAAAGTTGCATATCTTTCAGAAAAAACTTCAAATTCAAGAGAAAAGTTACAAATTTTTCTGAAAAAATTTGCAGTTTTTTAAATATAAGGTTGTAAATTTTTAAGAAAAATATAGCAAATTTATGGGAAAAAAGTTGCAAGTTTAAGAGGGACAAAAAGTTGGAAATTTACAAGAAAAAATTGCAAATTGATAAGAATAATTTGGCAAATTAGAAAAAAAAATTGAAACTTCTACAAAAAAATGTTGCAAATTTATGAGAAAATAGCTGCAGTTTTTCAGGAAAAAAGTTGTAAATTTATGAGAAGAAAGTTGCATATCTTTCAGAAAAAAATTGCATATTCAAGAGAAAAGTTGCAAATTCTTCAGAAAAAAGTTGCAAATTTTTTATTATAAAGATGTAAATTTTTGAGAAAAATATAGCAAATTTATGAGGAAAAAAAGTTGTTTTTGAGGAAAAAATTGGAAATTTACAAGAAAAAATGCAAATTCATAAGAAAAATTTTGTAAATTAGGAAAACAAAGTTGCCACTTTTACAGAAAAATGTTGCAAATTTATGTGGGGGAAAAAGTGGAAAATTTTTGAGAGAAAAATTGTAAATTTATGAGAAAGTTGCAAAGTTTTGTGAAAAAAGATGCAGAAAATTGTAAATTTATGAGGAAAAAGTTGCATATCTTTCAGAAAAAACTTCAAATTCAAGAGAAAAGTTACAAATTTTTCTGAAAAAATTTGCAGTTTTTTTAAATATAAGGTTGTAAATTTTTAAGAAAAATATAGCAAATTTATGGGAAAAAAGTTGCAAGTTTAAGAGGGACAAAAAGTTGGAAATTTACAAGAAAAAATTGCAAATTGATAAGAATAATTTGGCAAATTAGAAAAAAAAATTGAAACTTCTACCAAAAAATGTTGCAAATTTATGAGAAAATAGCTGCAGTTTTTCAGGAAAAAAGTTGTAAATTTATGAGAAGAAAGTTGCATATCTTTCAGAAAAAAATTGCATATTCAAGAGAAAAGTTGCAAATTCTTCAGAAAAAAGTTGCAAATTTTTTATTATAAAGATGTAAATTTTTGAGAAAAATATAGCAAATTTATGAGGAAAAAAAGTTGTTTTTGAGGAAAAAATTGGAAATTTACAAGAAAAAATGCAAATTCATAAGAAAAATTTTGTAAATTAGGAAAAAAGTTGCCACTTTTACAGAAAAATGTTGCAAATTTATGTGGGGGAAAAAAGTGGAAAATTTTTGAGAGAAAAATTGTAAATTTATGAGAAAGTTGCAAAGTTTTGTGAAAAAAGATGCAGAAAATTGTAAATTTATGAGGAAAAAGTTGCATATCTTTCAGAAAAAACTTCAAATTCAAGAGAAAAGTTACAAATTTTTCTGAAAAAATTTGCAGTTTTTTAAATATAAGGTTGTAAATTTTTAAGAAAAATATAGCAAATTTATGGGAAAAAAGTTGCAAGTTTAAGAGGGACAAAAAGTTGGAAATTTACAAGAAAAAATTGCAAATTGATAAGAATAATTTGGCAAATTAGAAAAAAAAATTGAAACTTCTACCAAAAAATGTTGCAAATTTATGAGAAAATAGCTGCAGTTTTTCAGGAAAAAAGTTGTAAATTTATGAGAAAAAAGTTGCATATCTTTCAGAAAAAATTAATTCAAGAGAAAAGTTGAACATTTTTCAGAAATAAAAGTTGCAAATTTTTAAATATAAAGTTGCAAATTTTTCATTAAAAAAGTGCACATTTTTAAGTACAAAATGATAAATTTTGGAGGAAAAAATACAAATTTATGAGAAAGTTGTAAATTTATGCCAACCAATTGCACATTTGTAAGAAAAAAATGCAAATTCATGAGAAAATTTAGCAAACTTAGGAGAAAAAAGTTGCCAATTTTACACAAAAAAGTTGCAAATTTTTCAGAAAAAGTTGCAAATTTATGAGGGAAAAAAATGCACATATATGAGAAAGAACTTGTAAATTTTTTCAGAAAAAGTTTAAGATTTACAAGAAAAAAATGCAAATTTTATGAGAAAAAAGTTGCAAATTTATTACATTTTTTCAAAACTTTCTGCATTTCTGCAAACCAGCTGCACGGTGAAGGCGGCGACAGCTGGGCGGCCGTCTGTCGCTGCTGACCCGCTGTGTCGCCCACACGATGTTTCTGCTCGGCGTTCTAGCGTCAGCGAGCTGCCGACTGTGGTTCTGAGCCTGTTAGTCACACTGAGGCTGTGGGGCCTCCTCCCTTTGGTCTTGTGCGTAGTTGGACTGCTGCTCCACAGCTGATTTGTTCCTCAACGTTCCACCCTTCTGCTGCTGCAGTGGGTGGAGAACACAGTCCCCCTGACCCTCAGCTGTGATTTTCTCTGCCAGCTTGTTTTCCTCCGTGTTTCCTTGTTTTTTGGTTTGTTTTGAACCAGCACCATTTCTGACGGAGCTGCCATGCTAACGTGTCTGTGACGGTTCTGTTCCCTCCTCCCTAAGCCCCCTCCCGAGCCATCACCCCGACTTATACAGCACACCCCCCATCCGTACGGCGAACCCCCCTACAGTAATCTGTTGCTACCTCCAGCAGAACACACCTGTCTTATGATTTCCCTTTGTTTCATTTTTTCCTTAATTTTCCGATCTTTTCATTTTTTCTTTGACGTTTATTTACTCTTGATTTTTTTTAACATGTCTTTTATTTAACCCTCTAACCCTTCTCCATCCAAAACCTCCCCCCCACCTCTCCCCGACCCCCTCCCCTCCACCCGCCGTCCCCCTCCCCGTCCCCCTCCCTTCCCTCCACCTCCCTCCTCCTCCAGTCTAGAGACCGCCAAATCCACCGCCCAGTCCTCCTCCATGCCGTCTCCCGTTGACCTGACCATGAGCTTCACCCAGCCCGCCCCCCCTGCCTCCGCCTCGTCCTCCTCCTCCTCCCCCCTGGCAGCGATGGGCGCCACACTGCCCCACGCTCCAATCCTGGGCGCCCCCTACGCCCTCCCACTCTCCAGCCTCCTGGGAGTGAAATCCATCCCCTACCTGGCACTCTCCACCCCTCCCGCCTCAGCAGCGGCAGCGGCGGCGGCAGCGGCCGCCATCGGAGCCCCCGTGCTGCAGAGCTCGGTGCCCTCGGCGGCGGCAACGGCCGTTCCAGTTCCGGCTCACGCGGCAGCGGCCCTGGCGTCCTACACGGCCAAGATCTCTTCCTCAGCCAATGGGATGAAGAAGCCAGAGAGACAGAAGTTTGCACCGTACTGAAAATGGAAGAGGTATGCTAGCACATGTTGCTGTAATTAATGAGCTGTGTTGATGTGGGATCATCGGAAAATGATTCTTCATATAGCTGATGGCGCACGTGGACGGCAACAAGGTGCTGAACTGTTTAGTATTTTCTGATTAAAAGTGACAAGGTGGTGGGCTGTACATCCGTCCACATTTCAGGAATTGCGCCGCTGGTCACCAGCCTCAGTCACATGATCCTCAGGTGGGTCCTCAGCTGAGCTGCTCCAGGTCAAAGGTCAGGAGATCTGCACACTCACCGGTGAGTTCATCAGGCCGCAGCGAGCTCAGTTACGGGTGTCAAACTCGTTTTGGTTCAGGGGTCACTTTTTTCTCAAAAATTTGTGACTTTTTTTTTTTTTTTTCATATTTGGCAGATTTTTTTTTCCTTTAATTTTGAAGCTTTTTCCTGAAAATTTTCAGCCTTTTTTGTCATGAATTTGCAACTTTTTTCCAGTTTTTTTTTTCATTTTTCCTGTAAATTTTCTACTTATTTCCTCATAAATCTGCAGCTTTTTTGTTTCTTTTTTTCTCAAAAGTTTGTCATAAACGAGCAGCTTTTTTCCTGTAGATTTGCAACTTTTTCTCATAAATCTGCACATTTTTTCTCATAAATTTGGGACTCTTCTCAAAAAAAAAATTGCAATTTTTTGTCATAAATTAGGAGCTTTTTTCCTGTATATTTGGAATGTTTTCTCATAAATTTGCAATTTTTTCTTATGAGGAAAAAACTGCAAATTTACAGAAAAAAAGTTGCAACTCTAGGAGAAAAAAGTTACAAATTCACAAGAAAAAAGTTGCAAATTTACAGGAAAAATTTAGCAAGTTATTAGGAAAAAAATTTTTTCAAGAAAAAAGTTGCAAATCTCTAAGATTTCCACCTGTGAATTGGGATGGGGGAATGACAGGTGAGCAAGGCGGGTGGTGTTGGGTCATTTGGGGGGGGGGGGGGGCTGGCGTCCTGCCTTATGCCCGCTCAGATCACCAACCGAACAGTTTAGTCACGCTTGCTTTTCTGGAGCTGAAACCTAGCTGCAGAAATAATAAATATCTAACTTCGGTGTGTCTTGTGTCTCTGTGAGTAATGGATTGGAGAATAAATTTCAGCTCGATAACGACGAGGCGCCGACACTGACGTTATCGACTGTGAGCCGCTCTGAAATCCTCAGCTGCGTCTCCAGACCTGAAACGTATCTGATGCAACAGAAGTGAAACGGCAGAAACGCTGCAGCAGGCAGAGATGCTGCAAACTCTTAATAGATGAGTCGGCTGCTTTTTTCCTGTCTGCAGCTGTAGGGAAACTTGGAGGACAAATGAGGAAAAGTGAATGACGCCACGTTAAGGCCAGAACAGCCGTGTGTTCCTGTCCACATAGGGGACAGCCGGCAGCTGGTTTGAGGGGCGATGTTAGCAACGTGACCCAGAATCCTCCTCCTCGTTAACCTGCCGCCATCATCAGCCTCCTATGTCACGTTACACAGCGCAATCAGATGGCCTGCAGCCGCCAATTCTAAGTAGAAATGCAAACAAATCTTAGAAATTTGCATTCTTTTCATATGAAGTTGGGACTAAATTTGCAACTTTTTACCTGTAAATTTGAAACTTTTATCTTGTGACTTTTCAGTTTTTTACTTGTAAATTTACAATTTTTTTTCCTGGGAAATTGTAACTTTTACTTTTCAGTCGGCCCCTTTTTCCTGTAAATTTTGCAACTTTTTTTCAGAAATGTAGCTACTTTTTCCTGTAATTTTGTAGCAATAATGCAATTTGTTTCGTATAAATTGGCAACTTTTTTCTATAAGTTTGCAACTTTTTTTCTGTAAATTAACAACTTTTTTTCCTGAAATTTAGCAATTTCTTTCCAGTAAATTAGCAACTTTTTTCTGTAAATTTGCAGCGTTCATGTAGCTGCTGGTTAAATTATTATATGATAAAATGAAATTGTAATTTGCAACTTTTTCCTGTAAATTTTGCAACTTTTTTCCAGAAATGTAGCTACTTTTTCCTGTAATTTTGTAGCAGTAATGCAATTTGTTTCGTATAAATTAGCAACTTTTTTCTATAAGTTTGCGACTTTTTTTCTGTAAATTAACAACTTTTTTTCCTAAAATTTAGCAATTTCTTTCCAGTAAATTAGCAACTTTTTTCTGTAAATTTGCAGCGTTCATGTAGCTGCTGGTTACATTATTATATGATAAAATGAAATTGTAATTTGCAACGTTTTCCTGTACATTTTGCAACTTTTTTCCAGAAATGTAACTACTTTTTCCTGTAATTTTGTAGCAATAATGCAATTTGTTTCGTATAAATTAGCAACTTTTTTCTTGAAATTAAAAAATTTCTTTCTATTAAATTAGCAACTTTTTTCTATAAGTCTGCAACTTTTTTCTGTAAATTAACAACTTTTTTTCTTGAAATTTAGCAACTTCTTTCCAGTACATTAGCAACTTTTTTCTGTAAATTTGCAGTGTTCATGTAGCTGCTGGTTACATTATTATATGATGAAATTAAATTGTAATTTGCAACTTTTTCCTGTAAATTTTGCAACTTTTTCCCTGTAGGTTGGCAACTATTCTAAGTAACTAAATTGTAATTTGCTACTAAATTTTAGAAGACACATATTTTGTTATATTTTTGCTGCTGTATTCTCTTAAATTTGTACCTAATTTACATGATGCTAAATTTTTAAATACCCCCCCCCCAACCCCCTTGTTAACAATACCAACTCACCAGCCTGTACCGTGGAAAGAGCCATTTTAGCAAGTTTTGTACAGGTGAAACTAAATCCACCGAGTTCTAACAGTAAGTTGCTCTCTCGTTGTTAGCAGAGCGAGCTGCAGCTGAGGACGTGACGCCCGTTTCAATCATTTTCCCATCATCCCACTTCTCTGACCAAAAACAGAAAGTCCGCTGTGTTTTTGTGTTTTTTGCATCTAACTTTCTCTTTTTTTCTGTTTTGTTTTTTCTCCCCTCCAGTTCTGTCCTTCACTGTCTGGCGGTCAGCAGCCGTTTGCAGCCGCTGACATTTTACGGTTATTTGGGCCACGAAGCCTGTAAAAGCCATAGAGACAATTCTGCTTCCTCCCACCTCCCCGTCTGTGTCCCCCCCCCCACCCCACCTCCTGTCCTCTGTCCTATTGTATACTCGCATATTTATTAACGACTACGGAATATTCCCTCAGAGTTTATAACCACTGTCACTAACACTGAGCTGAACAAATCGGCTTTTGTATACAATGATGTCGACGGTTTCCTGTCTGCTTCCTGTTCGTTTTTTTTCTTTTGTTCTCAGTATTCGTTGTTCGGAGTTTTTAAAAGAAAATGTTTTGTTGTGTTGATGGTCTGTTCTCGTTTGAAATGTGTTGTTTAAATTATTTTTTAATTTATTAAAATGAGTATTACAGTTTTAGAGGAAAACTTTTTTTCAAAAATGGCTGCAGGTAAATACTGTAAAACTGTATTTTTTTTTGTTTTTAATGTGTGAACACGGTTTATTTTCTGTTCTGGAGGATAAAAAAAAATCACTGTACCATTGATGCTAATGAGCAGGTGTGTTTCTATTTGAAGACTCGTGTTTTCACTTGTGAGACTTGTGCACACACACACACACACACACACACACACACACACACACACACAAACATACTTTCTTATTGTACTTTTGTTTATTTTAACTTTCAGTTTCCACAGAACTACATTAAAACCGGGCCCACACATCAGGGCAACAGGGCTGTTTCCAGCTTTTTGGGGGCCCTGTGCAAGGTTGTGTTCAGGGAACCCGTTTTTATAATAGGGAGGTGTTTAAACCATTTAAATGGGGAAAAATCTCTCTTATTCCAAGAAAAAACATTAAGAAATAAACTATAACTGTGGGCCCTATTTTGATGGTCATCAGTGGACTTTTCCACCAGACTTTCCGGTGTACGCCAGTGTTTTTGTTAGTTTCTGTCAGCGCATTGCCTGTTTTTTTTCACACTTTGCATCATGCCATCTAATTACCAGTAGACAGTGCACCCGCTATGTGCTGGGAGGAGGAGGCTCATTTCAAAGAGGTGTGGCGGTGCACAATCTCATGCGAATCACTGTTGTGGTGCATGTTACGCCAGTCTGCTTTTGATCAGGCAAAAGGAGGTCTATTGTCAGAAGTGCATTCTTTAATGCTATTTCAGTGAAGTGTTTTGAAATCGCACAGCTCCAGCACTCATGAGGAAATGGCATGTGCTGGGATTTTCTGTTATTTTAATGGAGAGAGTTGTAACAGTCATAATATAATTTTTGTGCGTGTACTTTATTGATCCTCAGAGGGGGAAATTCAGAGCATCCACCTGGATGGATGAAGCAGCCCCGGTACAGTGCCATTCATTCACCATTCACACACACATTCACACCTAGGGCCACTTTAGAGTCTCCAATTAACCTAACCTGCATGTTTTTGGCCTGTGGGAGGAAACCGGAGTACCCAGGGTAAACCCACACAGACACAGGGAGAACATGCAAACTCCACACAGAAGGGTCACTGATGATCAGGGGTGGAATTGATCCTGTGACCTTCTTACTGTGCTGCCACTGTGCTAACCACTGTGCCACCAAGGTGCTCCAATCACCTGTCATTTTAATTATAATATGATCACACACTAAATAGTTGGGGGTTTTTTTTATTCCATCCACACACTCATTTTAATTACAGATTTGCCATTGGAGTCTATAGATTAGGCATTAATGTAGGGTTTTTTTTTAGGGGAATAAATGAATGAACAGGCAGCATGTGTGTGTTCTGGTGTGGATGTGGCAGCGCATGGGGGAAGGCATGTCAGTCTGAAGATTTTATTCTATCCACATTTTTGTTTTCATCAAGGACTTATTAGGCATTAGTGTGTTTATTTTTAGGGGAATAAATGAATGAACAAGGAGTGCGCAGCATTTTACTTTTCACTATAACTCCTCAGAGAGACAGGAGATGCGTCCACATCTGCCTCTGCCGCGTGCCCCCGGGTTTTCTGTCGGGCTGAGGCTGCCCATACCTCATCTACAGTCATGGTTCTCCCCCAGCAAGCTCCCCAGTTGTAATCTGTCAGCCCCCAGCAGGGGCCGCCAAGAGCAGGCTCGCTTCGTGGCAGGGGTCGGCAGCAGACAGGAAGCTGCACCAGATTTTCTCCTTCCATCCCTCCCAGAAGGGACTGAGATAGAGAACCCCCGCGACATTGGAGACCCTCAGTCGGCGAAATGATGGCACAGTTTTTGCGCCATCATTAGTGAAAGTTTATGAAAGTTTACACAGGCATCATCCTCTTTTCCTGAAGTTTCAAACCCATTCATGTGGGTTTGTAGTGTAGTGCATCTGCACACACTACATTAAACCATTCAGCTGATTTTTCCACCCATTCTTATGCGTTTTTTTCTCTCCAAAATAACTAACTGGGCATCAACTGTGATTGAGGTCATCCTTATAACCAAGCAGCATTACTATAGCATGCATTTTGTGCTCACATGCACGGGCTTTGGTCAGCACAAAACCTGTCTTAAACAAGCAGTCATGATCACAGTTCACTTTAGATAATGCACCTCTGTGCATAAAAGGGATGGGCAGGAGCAATTTGCATTGAATTATCCAAAACACACCTCTGAATAATTAGACCAGCTTCTTCGCAACTTCCGCCCAGCAAAAAATTAGTTTCTGCACTGCTGTGATATGGAAATGAACTTGGAAACACCCATAAACATGTTCTGCATCACTGAGGAAAAAAGTTGGAAATTTACAGGGAAGAAAGTCACAAGTTTGAGGAAAAAGTCATAAATATGAGGGAAAAATGTTGTGAATTCGCAAGAACAAAAATAGCTAATTTACAGGAAGAAAAAGGTACAAATTCACAGGAAAACAATCAAATTTATGAGGAAAAATTTTGTGGATTTACTAGGACAAAAACTGGAAAAAAAAATACGAGAAAAAAGTATGAAAATTTAAAAGAAAATTACAAGACAAAAATATCCATATTTACAAGAAAACGAATTTACGACAAAAAGCTTCAAATTAAGAAAAAAGTTGCAAATTTACAAGGGGAAAAAGTCACAACTTTATAAGAAAAAGTCATAAATATGTGGAAAAATGTTGCAAATTTACAAAAAAAAAAGAAGTGGCAAAATTAGAAGAGGAAAAAGGGTTTTTGGTGTAAAAATAACAAGAAAAAAGCCCCAAAATTTAAAGGAAAAAAAACACAATTGTTGCAAATTTGCAAGATAAAAACATGAAAATATAGTCTGGTGAAAAAAAATTAGGACACCCCTTTAAATATTCAGTTCTTTATTAAGAAATGTTCACATATCTATGCCTAACCTTGTTTCTGTTTTTATTTGCATTTTTTAATATTTATTTTAGCCATTTTAAGTGGGAATGAATGTGGGGGTGTCCTAAAAAAAGATGGGGGTGTCCTAATTTATTCCTCACTATTTGTTTAGAATTACATTTTACAGAAAATTAGAAAAAAAAGTCTTTAATTAATTTTTAATTGTTTAGTTGTATTACATGAATCTCCCAGTATTTTTAACATTGCTATTAAATATTCATATGTCCAAATATGTTTTAAAAACACACACACAAGGATATGGTGTCCTAATTTTTTCACAACTGTAGGAGGAAAAAAATTGCTAAATTACAAAAAAAAAAGCCATGTTGCAAATCTATAATGACAACTGTGTAAATTTATGACAAAAAGACTGCTACTTTACATGGAAAAAGTCACAAATTTATGAGGAAAAAAAGGCCAAAAACTTACAAGTTGTAAATTTGAAGGTAATTTTAATTTCCCCTAAATAAATGTGACGTGAAGTTGTACCTTGTTGTGGGAGCGATGATGCCACAAGCTTGGCACACCTATCTTTGGGCAGTTTCACCCATTCCTCTTTGCAGCACCTCTCAAGCTCCATCAGGTTGGCGTGGGAAGTGTCGGTGCACAGCCATTTTCAGATCTCTCCAGAGATGTTCAATTGGATTCAAGTCTGGGCTCTGGCTGGGCCACTCAAGGACATTCACAGAGTTGTCCTGAAGCCACTCCTTTGATATCTTGGCTGTGTGCTCAGGGTTGTTGTCCTGCTGAAAGATGAACCGTCAGCCCAGTCTGAGGTCAAGAGCGCTCTGGAGTAGGTTTTCATCCAGGATGTCTCTGTGCATCACTGCATTCATCTTTCCCTCTATCCTGACTAGTCTGACAGTTCCTGCTGCTGAAAAACATCCCCACAGCATAATGCTGCCACCACCATGCTTCACTGTAGAGATGGTATTGGCCTGGTGATGAGCGGTGCCTGGTTTCCTCCAAACATGACACCTGGCATTCACGCCAAAGAGTTCAATCTTTGTCTCATCAGACCAGAGAATTTTGTTTCTCATGGTCTGAGAGTCCTTCAGGTGCCTTTTGGTAAACTCCAGGCTGGCTGCCATGTGCATTTTATTAAGGAGTGGCTTCTGTCTGGCCACGCTACCATACAGGCCAGATTGGTGGATTGCTGCAGAGATGGTTGACCTTCTGGAAGGTTCTCGTCTCTCCACAGAGGAACACTGGAGCTCTGATAGAGTGACCATCGAGTTCTTGGTCACCTCCCTGACTAAGGCCCTTCTCCCCCGTTCACTCAGTTTAGACGGCCGGCCAGCTCTAGGAAAAGTCCTGGTGGTTCCGAACTTCTTCCATTTACGGATGATGGAGACCATTATGCTCATTGGGACCTTCAAAGCAGCAGAAATTTTTCTGTACCCTTCCCCAGATTTCTGCCTCAAGACAATCTTGTCTCAGAGGTCTACAGACAATTCCTTTGACTTCATGCTTGGTTTGTGCCCTGACATGCACTGTCAACTGTGGGACCTTATATAGACAGGTGTGTGCCTTTCCAAATCATCTCCAATCTACTGAATTTACCACAGGTGGACTCCAGTTAATCTGTAGAAACATCTCAAGGATGATCAGTGGGAACAGGATGCACCTGAGCTCAATTTTGAGCTTCATGGCAAACGCTGTGAATACTTATGTACATGTGATTTCTTAGTTTTTTATTTTTAATTAAATTGGCAAAAATCTGAAAAACTTTTTCCATGTCATCATTATGGGGTATTGTGTGTAGAATTTTGAGGAAAAAATTAATTTAATCCATTTTGGAATAAGGCTGTAACATAAAATGTGGTAAAAAGCGAAGCGCTGTGAATACTTTCCGGATGCACTGTACTTTAGTAACTGTAACTAGCTCCTCCCCCCTCTGCTAAGTGCTGAGGGTGAGTCTGGTTGATGTAGTTCTGTGGAAGATTTTTTTTTTATCCGTTTGTTTCATTGAACTGATTTTTCCCACTGACCTGCTGCCCAACGCTTGGTTTACTGCTGGCGCGTTGGAGACTAGGCCATTCAGAGTCCCTCTGAGGGGATAAGGTTTGCGTCCTGTAGACTGCGTTTGCGTTCGTGGCAATATTCAGAGTTGGTTTTGAGCCACTGCAGCTACCGTTCAGCAGCCGCGTTTTGCACATGTGCAGTGAAAATGAATCTTGACGCTTTAACAGTTGCAATCAAAACACAAAAGAGCTCGGTGGCAGTTTTTGTTTTTTGTTTTTTTTTTTTTACTTTTAGTAATCTGTGGATTAAATGTCTTCGATATACAGTATATTTACCAAAAAGTGACTGAAACAATTTTTTGAATTGGGAGCCCAGTTCTTAGTGGCAAAAAATGCGCTGGTACACAAACAAGCACAGTGGACGCATTCGTGCGCAAACCCTACACAGAGGGTGAGCGCTGACCGAGTGCACGCAGGCCCCAAAACGTGACCGCGTTTTCAAGAACGCAGTGGTCGCACTGAACTGCACATGTGCCCGGAAACTCCGCCTCGAAATAAACATTGAACATTCTTCTGCTGTGAAGTGGCTCGTCTGTCAGTTTTTCACCCAGAACTCCAAAACAGTAAATTATATTCCACACCGTTCCGTTGCTTTGCATTTGTCTGTCGCTTGTGACAGCAGCTGCTGCCGGTGTGGTTTGGGGCTGGGGAGGTAAATCTACATCTAAGACATTTAATCCACCGATTACTAAAAGTTTAATAAAAAAAAACTCCACCACCGAGCTCTTCTTTTGTGTTTTGATTGCAGCCGCTAACATTTAAATTGATCTTCACTGCGCATGTGTGAAACGCGGCTGCTGAGCGGCAGCTGCAGTGGCTCAAAAACGGCTCTGAATATTGCCGCGTACGCAAGCGCAGTCTGCAGAACGCAAACGCCATCCCCTCAGAGGGGCTCCGAACAGCCCTTCAGTGCTGCATGTTTGCTCGGCCTGACTAACACACACACACACACACACACACATGTAAATACACACCCCAACACACACACACACGTGCACACGTACAGGCCTCGGTCCGTGCTCCGACGGTGTGAACTCAAAGCAATACGAGAACAGAGCGGGAGGGCGTGCTGACCCACTGTAACAAACTACATTCAGCTTCATCTGGTTGTTTTTATTGGCGTCTCTCTGACGATTGCGATGGTGTGTTTAACGAGCTCACTTATTTTTATAAAGTCGGACAACCTTGTGGATGAACTACGAACTGAACTCTGCACTCGTTTTTCCTTTGTTTTATTTTTGCATCTGATCATGGGCCGTGTGTCCGCCATCGTCTGCATGAGTCTGACTTGAATTGATGTCTATGCAAAAAAGAAGAAGAAGAAATTTAAAAGAAAAAACAAAAGGCGCAAATGTGGACGCTGTGACAGCTGTGGAGTGACGCTGAAATCGAAGGACCGCAGCAGATTTTGGGCTCATCCACCCTGAGAAATAATCAGAAAAAGAAAAAAACACTTTGATTGGTTTTATTCATTTTTTCACTCTGAATATCTTTTCATAATCGCCTTTTTTAAACTGACACAAGCATAGAAACAGGTAGTTTATCACCTTGTTATATTCAGATGTGAGCAGTTGAACTTTTTTTTTCCACGTAACCCAGCCAGCATGTCCATGTGGGCCCACCAAAGGTTAACTGGGCCGCCTTATGGGTCCCATCTGTTTGCCCACATGGACCCGTTTACTGCCATTCAACTGATTTTCTCATAAATTTGCTCTTTTTTTCTACATTTGACTTGACCCCGGAATTTCAGACATTTTTCTTGAAATTTGAAACTTTCTTATAAATCTGCAACTTTTTTAGTGTAAACTTGCAGATTTTTCCTCACAAATTTGTTAGTTTTTCTTGTAAAATTGTGACTTTTTTTCTTGGACATTTGCTAACCTTGTTGAAAGTTTGTCATAAATTTGATACTTTTTTAACTGTAATCTTGCAACTTTTTCCTCATAAATGTTACTTTTTTCCTTGTAAATATGTGATTTTCTTGTAAATCTGTTACTTTTCCCCACAAATTTGTGACGTTTTTCTTGTAAATTTGGAACTTTCTCAAAAATTTTCAACTTTTTTTTTTTTTTACTGTAAACTTAGTTTTTCCTCAAAAAATTTGGAACATTTGTCTCATAAATTTCTAATTTTTTTTCCTCATAAATTTGACTTTTTTTTTGTAAATTTGCAAAATTTTTCTTGTAAATTTGTAATACTTTTAAAATAATTGAGCAGGTTGTTTTTTTTAGTAAATTTGTGACTTTTCTCATACATTTACTCCTTTTTTGTAAATCTGTCACATTTTCTCATAAATGTGGTTTTTTTGTGTGTAATTTTGCCGATGGAACCAGTGTTAAATGCCAGCGGGGCCCAGTTGGGTTTAAAGCGGGTAAATGCTTCCCTGCACCACGGCTGAAGTCCAGGTGGGCAAACACAGCTGGGGCCAACCCACAGACAAACCCACATGAGACCCATAAAACAGCCCAGCAAACCTATCGTGGAGCCCACATGGACATGTGGGCTGGGAAGGCCGAGCTTTTCCCCCTTAATAAATGAAGTCATCATTTTAAAAACTGTCCAATATTAACATTAGTTTGATGATCTGAGTGGGACAAATATGCAAAAATCTAAGAAATGAGGAAGGGGTGAACACTTTTTCACAGCATGTAAAGGTAAATTAAGCGGAAGCATCAGAGTTTTCAAACTGTGTTTCTCAAGCTTTAATTAACTCCTCTGCAAAGATGGAAGTTTGTTTCATTTGCATGAATATAAATGAAGTTTAGTGTTGCCCCGTGGCTAAAAAAAGGAATTAAGACCCCCCCCAGGTATAATTTGAAGATAAGAAACATCCTGTTCTGCATCATAATTGGGATTCAGTTAGATTTTTTTTTTCTGCACAAAGTTGTTTTGGGGTTTCATTAAAATTAGCTATGAAGTGACTCGATTTCCAACCCTGCAGCAGCTTAGTTCAGCTGCTATTAAAAATAAAGCAAAAACTCGAGCAGCAAAAATATTTACTTGATACTCGATCACCAGGAAGTGATCAGTGCGGTTATGGAAAACTTCATTTAACCCCTGATTCTGTTTTCAGTCAGCTTTTTCGGGAGCAGATGCAAATCAAAATGTGTTTGGGAGAAGGGATTAGAATCTTAAAAATGAAAAAAAAAAATATATCTTCCCTTCCATCAGAAACATTAATAAAGAAATTTGGGTCCTTGTATGAACTTTTACATAGAAGGAATTAACAAGAAAAAATGTGACAAATTTAGGGGGGGGGGGGGGAGTCACAGATTTATGAGGAAAGAAGTCACAAATTTAGAAGAAAAAAGTTGCAAATTTAGGAAAAACAAAATCACAAATTTAGGAGAAAAAAGTCACATTTAGGAGGAAAAAAACTGCTAATTCATTAGGGAAAAAGTCACAAATTTAGGAGAGAAAAAAATTTACAAATTTAGGAGAAACAAAAGTTGCAATTTCCAAGAAGAACGTTGCAAATTTCTGCAAAAACAAAATTGCATATTTACAAAAAACTTTCAAATTTATCTGAACAAAGTCACAAATTTGTGAGAAAAAAGTTGCAAATTTTTGAGAGAAAAAAAATCACAAATTTATAAGAAAATAGTATAACATTTTTTTTCATCACACATTTTTCAATTAAAAAAATCCACAAATTAATAAGATACAGGTACAATTAAAGAAAAAAAAATGAAGCCAAAAATAGTTTTAAAAAATAGTTGATTATTTGGGGTGGATGAGGTGAGTGTTGGCCTGAGGTTTCAGCAGCTCTTTATGAGCCTTCATCAAACCTGGAGATAAAATCCACTGAAAGATGCTCTCATCACACACCCACCCACCCACCCACCCACACACCCACACACACACACACACACGGTCACTCACTCTGGAGCAGCCGCTGAACAAAACCAGCTACGGTTGTCAACACTTTGCACTTGATTATGGCCACCTATAGTGAGCGTGAACGTCTCCCATCCTGTCGGCTTCATTTCCACATCCTGTTCCAATTCTTTTTGCTTTTTGTATATCAGCCTGATGTATTTGTGACTCTGTTTTAATTCATTCATGCCATGTTCTAATAAATAAAACCACACTGACAAAAAGAACGGCCGGAGTCTCTGTTGTCTGTTTCCAGAGCAGATATGAGCTTTTCTCTGGTTCAGGAGGACAGTCTGTCAACATCAAGACGTTAGCCAGCCAGCCAGCGTGTCCAGTGGGCCCCGCCGCAGCTTTAACTGGGCTGTCTTATGGCTCCCATCTGTGTTTGTCCACATGGACTTTACCTGTGGAACAGCTAAGCAGCGAATCGGTTTACCCACTGTAATCTCACATGGGTTTACTGTAGGTGAGCAGGTTTCAGGAGCACTGGCGGCATAGGCAAAACGATGTAGGAAAAAGTCACAAATTTATGAGGAAAAGGAGCAATTTTTTGAGGAAAAAAAAAGTCACAAATTTACTAGAAAGAAATGTCTCAAATTTATGAGGAAAAACGTGAAAAATTAGGGGGAAAAAAGTGAAAAATTGACAAAAAAAATAGTAGCAAATTTATGCGGAAAAAAGTCACAAATTTACTAGAAAAAAGGTGCAAATTTATGAGGGGAAAAAAAGTGAAAATTTAGGAGAAAAGTTATAAATTCACAAGGTTTTTTTTAATTATTTGAAAGTGTTACAAAATTTAGCAAATTTACAAGAAAAAATCCACAAATTAATAAGATACAGGTACAATTAAAGAAAAAAAAATGAAGCCAAAAATAGTTTTAAAAAATAGTTGATTATTTGGGGTGGATGAGGTGAGTGTTGGCCTGAGGTTTCAGCAGCTCTTTATGAGCCTTCATCAAACCTGGAGATAAAATCCACTGAAAGATGCTCTCATCACACACCCACCCACCCACCCACACACACACACACACACACACACACACACGGTCACTCACTCTGGAGCAGCCGCTGAACAAAACCAGCTACGGTTGTCAACACTTTGCACTTGATTATGGCCACCTATAGTGAGCGTGAACGTCTCCCATCCTGTCGGCTTCATTTCCACATCCTGTTCCAATTCTTTTTGCTTTTTGTATATCAGCCTGATGTATTTGTGACTCTGTTTTAATTCATTCATGCCATGTTCTAATAAATAAAACCACACTGACAAAAAGAACGGCCGGAGTCTCTGTTGTCTGTTTCCAGAGCAGATATGAGCTTTTCTCTGGTTCAGGAGGACAGTCTGTCAACATCAAGACGTTAGCCAGCCAGCCAGCGTGTCCAGTGGGCCCCGCCGCAGCTTTAACTGGGCTGTCTTATGGCTCCCATCTGTGTTTGTCCACATGGACTTTACCTGTGGAACAGCTAAGCAGCGAATCGGTTTACCCACTGTAATCTCACATGGGTTTACTGTAGGTGAGCAGGTTTCAGGAGCACTGGCGGCATAGGCAAAACGATGTAGGAAAAAGTCACAAATTTATGAGGAAAAGGAGCAATTTTTTGAGGAAAAAAAAAGTCACAAATTTACTAGAAAGAAATGTCTCAAATTTATGAGGAAAAACGTGAAAAATTAGGGGGAAAAAAGTGAAAAATTGACAAAAAAAATAGTAGCAAATTTATGAGGAAAAAAGTCACAAATTTACTAGAAAAAAGGTGCAAATTTATGAGGGGAAAAAAAGTGAAAATTTAGGAGAAAAGTTATAAATTCACAAGGTTTTTTTTAATTACTTGAAAGTGTTACAAAATTTAGCAAATTTACAAGAAAAAAGACACAAATTTATGTAGAAAATTTTAGAAAAATGTGCAAATTAATAACAAATACTGTATATGAGTAAATAAACTGAAAATTCATGAAGAAAAAAGTCACAAATTTATAAGGAAAAAGTTGTAAATTTACAGTAAAAAAAAAAAGTCACAAAAAAAGGTGAAAAATTGTACGAAAAAAGTGATAGATTTACCAAAAAAGTCAGTTGCAAATTTCTGAGAAAAAAGCTACAAATTTGCAAGAAAAAAAAATAGCAAATTTACAAGAACAAAGTTACAAATTTATGAGGACAAAATGTGAAAATTTATAAGTAAAAGTTAAAAAAAAATGCAAAAAAAAAAAAAAACTACTAGCAAATTTATGAGAAAAAAATAAAATTTAGGAAAAATTTTTTTACAAATTTATGAGAAATTTTTAAAATTACTTGAGTTACAAACTTACAAGAAAAAAGTCACAAATTTATGAGGAAAATTTTAGAAAAATTTGCAAATTAATAGCAAATATAAGTAAATAAATTGAAAATTCATTAGAAAAAGTCTCAAATTTATGAGAAAAAGTTGTAAGTTTGCAGTAAAGAAAAAGTGGGGAAAAGTCACAACTTTACAAGCAAATAGCAAATTTACACAGAAAAAAACTAAATTTATGAGAAAGTTGCAGGATTACAGAAAAAAGTTGCAAATTTAGGAGAAAGTTTAAAATTATCAAGAAAATGTATCAGTTTAGGAGATAAAAGTGACAAATTTATGACTATAACATTAACATTTGTCAGACCAAAGAATTAGAATGCACCGCATCTCTTTACCGTCTTCTCGTTAGTGTGGTAGACTGCAAGTCTAATTTAAAACATTACTGGCACATGCCTCTAGGGGGAACTACCTGTATTGTTCAGCACTACTATTAAGGGGACACATTAGAACAAGAGTGTGAAAACCCCGCGCAGAATCCATGTTCAGTCATATTATGTGTGTTGCAGAATAAACGGCAGAGTTAGCCAAAGAAATAACTCAAGTGTGATCATTGCTACACGGTAGGATATCACACAATTGGCGACGAGGATTAAAAGAAAAAAATCAGCGGCGAGAAACAGAGAACATTGCAAGTGTGGCGAACTCAAGTGACTCCAGTAGTTCGAGTGCAAGTTCAGAGGAGGAAAAACGAGGTTTCCCCACCACGACGAGCAATGGCGGCTGTAATCGGAACGGTAACCCCTTTTGATAACTCGACTCAGTCATGGGAAGAATATAGTGAAATGTTGGACTTTTTCTTCCAAGCTAATGACATTGAGGAGCCAGACAAAAGGAAGGCTGTACTGTTGAGTGGAGTTGGTGCAACTACTTACAGCTTGTTGAGAAATTTAATAAGCCCTGCATTACCGGAAGATAAAACGTACGACCAGCTTACTGCTGAGCTTCAGAAGCACTTCAGCCCCAAACCGAGTGAAATCGTGCAACGATTCAAATTTAATTCACACATAAGGAGGAACACTGAGTCCATAGCAGAGTATGTGGCAGAATTGAGGAAATTAGCACTGCACTGTGATTACAAAGACTCATTGGAAGAAATGTTAAGAGACAGACTTGTGTGTGGAGTGAATGATGACCGAATGCAACGGCGACTTTTATCTGAAACAAAACTCACTTTTGCGAAGGCTTTGGAATTATGCCAAGCGATGGAAACAGCATCTAAAGATGTGAGAGAGATGCAAGGGAAGCTAACAGAGGACACAGCAACGCATGTTCGTGTGCCTAAGACCCAAGTAGGTGTCCACAAAGTGTCGACTGACAAAACTCAGCACAAATTCCCCAGTTGTTATCGCTGCAAAGGCCAGCACAATGCCGCCGAGTGCAAATTTGCCACTGAGCTGTGTCATAATTGTGGCAAGCGAGGGCACATTAAGAAAGCATGTAGAATAAAGGTGGACAGCGCACAGGTGCTGAAAGCGACAGTTAATGGGCAAAAGTATGAAAACAAGGGCCCAGGAAAGGAACAGCAAGCGAATCAACTGAGAGGGGAGGGAGAAAGTGATACAGAAGACATGGGTTTTCACACAATTTACAACACGTCAGAGGAGCTGACCAAGGTAGCGCCCATCACGCGTACCATGAATATTAATGGAATGAAAGTAACATTTGAAGTTGATACAGGCTGTGGAGTAACCATATTAAGTAAACAGCAATATACACAACTGTGGAAGAAAACAGACACAGCAGAATTAAATCCCTGTTCATTAAAATTAAAAACATACACAGGAGAGAAGCTAGACGTGCTAGGCATGGCACAAGTGAAGGTGCAGCACGAAAACAAAGAAAAGGACTTACCTGTAGTAGTAGTTGGGAGCGAAGGACCAAATCTACTAGGGCGAAGTTGGCTACAAGAACTGGCCATGATTGATCAGTTGGTGAATAAAGTGGAATCTCAGCCCAAATTGCAGCTGGAGGAGATCCTCGAAAGACACGCTGAGGTGTTCAAAGAAGGCTTAGGACAGCTAAAAGGTGTCACTGCAAAGATTAATGTGGACAAGGAGGCCCAACCACGATTCTGCAAACCCCGACCGGTACCCTATGCAGTCAAGCCACTGGTCGAAAGCGAGCTACAGAGGCTGCTGGATGACAAGATCATTGAGCCAGTGCAGGTTGCAGAATGGGCGGCGCCCATAGTCCCAGTGAGAAAGCCGGATGGCTCCATTAGAATATGTGGAGATTACAAACTCACTGTCAATCGAGCATCACGGGTGGATCAGTATCCAATTCCTAAAGTGGAGGACCTCTTCGCACAGCTGAACGGCGGCCGACACTTCACGAAATTAGACATGAGTCACGCCTACCAACAAGTAGTCCTGGAAGAAGAATCAAGAAAGTATGTAACCATCAATACACACAAAGGCTTATATACCTACACACGCTTACCATTTGGAGTAGCTTCCAGTCCTGCTATATTCCAGAGAACTATGGAGGGCATCCTAGGTGGAATTCCGAATGTTGCCATTTATTTGGATGACATCCTTTGTACAGGACCAAATGAACAAGAACATCTGAAAACGCTGGAGGAAGTGCTTCAACGGTTGGAGAAAAGCGGTCTGAGGTTGAAAAGAAGCAAGTGTGAGTTCATGGGAAAAGAGGTGGTGTTCCTAGGCCACAAGATCAACGCCAGTGGTCTACACCCTCTAACAGACAAAGTGGAAGCCATTGCGGAGGCGCCTGAGCCACAAAATGTTACTGAGTTAAAAGCCTACCTGGGCTTGTTGAACTATTACCATAGGTTCCTCCCAAAGCTCTCCACGCTGCTGGCACCACTACATACCTTACTTAAGAAGGAAGAAAAATGGTCATGGGGGGTCAAGCAGCAGAAGGCGTTTGAAGAGTCCAAAGCGCTACTTCAGTCCTGTAGTGTGCTAGTGCACTATGATTCAAACAAACCACTCATCCTGGCGTGTGACGCATCACCCTACGGTGTGGGTGCTGTACTCTCTCATCGTATGGAGGATGGCTCAGAGAGACCCATAGGGTTCGTCTCAAGAACTCTTAGTGCAGCTGAGAAAAACTACTCCCAGCTAGACAAGGAGGGCCTTGCAGTAGTATTTGGTGTAAAAAAATTCCACAAATACCTGTACGGGAGACAGTTCGCTATAGTGACTGACCACAAGCCACTAATTTCACTGTTCAGTGAAATGAGAGCCATACCCCAGATGACATCTCAGAGAATTCAGAGATGGGCCGTTACATTAGCAGCGTATGAGTACACCATCGTTTACAAAGCCGGACGGGACCATACGAATGCTGACGCGATGAGTAGGCTACCCTTGGATGGAGGAAGAGACAGCACGCCTGAGGAGGAGGAGAGAGTGCTATTGTTTGAAGATATCGGCGTGCCCCTGGTGAACGCACAACAAATAAAGAAGTGGACAGACAAAGACCCTGTTCTAGCAAGAGTGCGAGAATACATCTTGCGAGGATGGCCGAAAATGAACAGTCCTGAGTTCATTCCCTATGCCCGACGACAGGATGAGCTCAGCACCCAGGAAGGTTGTATCCTGTGGGGAGGACACGTGGTTGTTCCACCACCTGGTAGGAATGCCTTACTGCAACAACTACACCAAGCACACCCTGGCATCACTCGCATGAAAGCGTTGGCGAGGAGTTACATGTGGTGGCCCAACATGGATGCAGAGGTGGAGGCGCTTGTGAAGTCATGTGCGGCATGCCAGGAGAACAGGAACAGTCCTCCAGCAGCCCCACTACATCCCTGGGAAGTTCCAGATAAACCATGGAGAAGAATTCACATTGACTATGCAGGTCCATGGATGGGAAGAATGTTCCTGATCATAGTTGACGCATACTCAAAGTGGATCGATGCATATTCTGTGAGTAGCTCTACTTCTACTGTTACCATTGAATGTCTTAGAAAGAGTTTCAGCCAACATGGGCTACCTGAAATCATAGTATCAGATAACGGTACATGTTTTACGAGTGAACAGTTCCAAGAGTTTTCTGAAAAGAATGGCATACGTCACATCACGACTGCGCCATACCATCCTTCTTCTAACGGCTTAGCCGAGAGGGCCGTGCAGACATTCAAGTCACTCATGAAAAAGATGACAGGAGACTCTATTGAAACCCGAATGTCGAGAGCTCTGTTCAGCTATCGAATAACACCCCAATCTACAACTGGCAAGTCACCAGCTGAGCTGTTGTGTGGAAGGAAGTTGAGGTCAACATTTGACTTAATACATCCAGACTTCAGAAACAAAGTGCATGATAAACAAGAGAAACAAAAAGGTTATCATGACATGCATGCTAGAGAGAGAATACTGAGAGAAGGAGACGTGGTCTACACCCGCAACTTTGGCTCAGGACCAGCCTGGGTACCAGGAGAAATAACAGAAAAGACAGGCCCTGTGTCATTCAAGGTGACATTAGGTCATGGACAAGTGGTGAGGCGACACATCGACCAAGTTCGTGGTAGGAGCTCCATTCCCCTGCCGATGGCACCAGAGGTGTTGTCTGACACCCATCCTGAGGAGAGCATCAACGAACCACCACTTCAGGTGAAACCTGAGGTAACCGTCTCTGCAGATTCTACGGGCAGCACTGCAGCAGCCGAAACAGTGGAGCAGTCTGAGTCTTCACCTGCAGTTGGCTCACCCGCCGTGAGAAGATCTCAGCGAGCTAGGAAAGCTCCAGACTACTTGAAGGACTATACTTAGTCAGTAGTGAGTTCCCCAGCCACAGGACAAGAATGCGTCCTGGAACCTCACTGGGATGCGGTAGTCAAACCAAATCCCCAGTTAGACTGTTATGTGTGTTATACATGTAAAAAAAAAAAAAAAAAAAAAAAAAAAAGAGAGAAAGAAATTATGTGTATGGCACATGTGTTTAAGAAGTTAAAAGTAACTGTGATTGTTTAGGGTTAAATGGGAGTTCCAGGATGTCTAGCATAATTGGCTAGTGTAATTAAAAGTAGTTTAATCTAGAGGGGAGGGATGTGGTAGACTGCAAGTCTAATTTAAAACATTACTGGCACATGCCTCTAGGGGGAACTACCTGTATTGTTCAGCACTACTATTAAGGGGACACATTAGAACAAGAGTGTGAAAACCCCGCGCAGAATCCATGTTCAGTCATATTATGTGTGTTGCAGAATAAACGGCAGAGTTAGCCAAAGAAATAACTCAAGTGTGATCATTGCTACACGGTAGGATATCACAGTTAGTATGTTCAGATAAAGCGGAGTCAGATGCAGATACGTTGTGAGGATTTAGTAGAGAGTGTCTGCAGTGAGGTTTTAATCTTAATTTTTGGGTAATTAATTTGAAAAGTGAGAATGTAGCTAACGGGGCTAACTCTTAGCATAAACTCACAACACGAGAACAATTTCTAGCCTGTTAAGTCAGCCAGTAGATGGTGGAATTGGGGGGGGGGGGTCATCACCCCCATTCACACAGAGTTCAAAAGAGTCCAAGGATAATAATGACTTCCACATGTTCTCATGTAGTTTTTTTTTTTTTTTTACAAAATTGTAATTATGACTTTTCCTCATCTTGTAAAATTGCAAATTTTTCCTCCAGTTTCGGAAATTTGCAACTTTTCCTCATCTTGTAAATTTGCAACTTTCCTCGCAATTTTTTTAAATTTGAGACTTTCCCATCTTATAAATTTACAACTTTTTCCTCCAGTTTTGTGAATTTGCAGCTTTTTCCCATCTTGTCAATTTATGACTTTTTTCCCCAATTTTACAAATTTTCAACGTTTCCTCCCAGTTTTGTAAACTTGCAACTTTCCTCCTCTTAACTTTTTTTCAACTTTTGGTATATTTGTAACTTTTTGGTTTTACTTTGTCATAAATGCGGGACCTTACTTGTGGTAAATTAGACTTTTTTTTAAATTGTCAAATTAGCATGTTTTATCACATCCTTGCACCTTTTATTCTTTAAAATTTGTACCTAATTTACATTCATATGTTTGTACCCTTTGCTAAAATTTGTGACTACCCCCCATCAGCACCCCCCCCCCATTAAAAAAAATAACAAATCCATAACTGAATGGAGCGATGCGTAGTTGGTGAAATGCCAAAGTATGGGTATCAGAGAATATAGTAACTCCTTGCCCAATCAATTGTTTGGTGTGAATTTTCTGATTTAATTTGGTTCAAATCAGTGAAATCAAAGAGTGCAACCAAATGTACTTGGGTGAGAGTGTAAGGCTTTCTTCACAAAAGTCCTCAAGTCACAAAATGCTGAGCGTCTGTAGGCTAACACTGTTAAAAGGTACAGTGGGGCAAAAAAGTATTTAGTCAGCCACCAATTGTGCAAGTTCTCCCACTTAAAAGACGAGAGAGGTCTCCAATTTTCATCATAGGTATACCTCAACTATGAGAGACAAAATGAGAAAAAATCCAGAAAATCACATTGAAGGATTTTTAATGAATTAATTGGAAAAATTCCTCAGTAAAATAAGTATTTGGTCACCTACAAACAAGCAAGATTTCTGGCTGTCACAGACCTGTAACTTCTTCTTTAAGGGGCTCCTCTGTCCTCCACTCGTTACCTGTATTAATGGCACCTGTTTTTTTTTGTTTTTTTGTTACTTATTTGTACCCGTAGGTAGACTTGGTTTGCAGTCTGGTGACAAGCCACCGGCTGCTGGTCGCTGCGTGCGCGAGCGCCCTAAACCTACATGTTTTTGGTGTGCGGGAGGAAACCGGAGAAATCCCGGAGTAAACCCGCGCAACACGGGGAGAACATGCAAACTCCACACAGTTCACTGTTGGTCGGGGGCTGGGATCGAACCCACGATCTCATGATCCCCGCGGTCCCCCAGCCGAGGGTAAAACTGTGCTGCCACAGTGCTAAACCACTGCGCCACCGTGCAGCAGTTTGAACTCTTTATCAGTATAAAAGACACCTGTCCACAACCTCAAACAATCAGACTCCAAACTCCACTATGGCCAAGACCAAAGAGCTGTCAAAGGACACCAGAAACAAAATTGTAGACCTGCACCAGGCTGGGAAGACTGAATCTGCAATAGGTAAGCAGCTTGGTGTGAAGAAATCAACTGTGGGAGCAATTATTAGAAAATGGAAGACATACAAGACCACTGATAATCTCCCTCGATCTGGGGCTCCACACAAGATCTCACCCTGTGGGGTCAAAATGATCACGAGAACGGTGAGCAAAAATCCCAGAACCACACGGGGGACCTAGTGAATGACCTGCAGAGAGCTGGGACCAAAGTAACAAAGGCTACCATCAGTAACGCACTACGTTGCCAGGGACTCAAATCCTGCAGTGCCAGACGTGTCCCCCTGCTTAAGCCAGTACATGTCCAGGCCCGTCTGAAGTTTGCTAGAGAGCATTTGGATGATCCAGAAGAGGATTGGGAGAATGTCATATGGTCAGATGAAACCAAAATAGAACTTTTTGGTAAAAACTCAACTTGTCGTGTTTGGAGGAGAAAGAACACCATACCTACTGTGAAGCATGGGGATGGAAACATCATGCTTTGGGGATGTTTTTCTGCAAAGGGACCAGGACGACTGATCCATGTAAAGGAAAGAATGAATGGGGCCATGTATCGTGAGATTTTGAGTGAAAACCTCCTTCCACCAGCAAGGGCATTGAAGATGAAATGTGGCTGGGTCTTTCAGCATGACAATGATCCCAAACACACCGCCCGGGCAACGAAGGAGTGGCTTCGTAAGAAGCATTTCAAGGTCCTGGAGTGGCCTAGCCAGTCTCCAGATCTCAACCCCATAGAAAATCTTTGGAGAGAGTTGAAAGTCCGTGTTGCCCAGCAACAGCCCCAAATCATCACTGCTCTAGAGGAGATCCCACTTATATCACGGACACACAGATCATCCCAAATGTCTCCTGAGCCGGTGGACGGAGCCACTGTTTATAGCAGGATACGATATAACAGGGAAGAGCTGCTAGCATTTAACCGCCACCCGGTCCCACTGGAAAAACTCGACATACCGAGAGAACTGAGGCGAAAACGCCGCGGCTGCCGGGCTGGAGTAAGGCGGAGGACAAAAAATATAAGGTACAGACCCTCCCTTCCATCTGTTGTCATGGGAAATGTACGGTCGATACTGGGAAAGTTAGATGAGCTAGCGGCTATCTCCCGTTATGATAGCACTTACCGGGAGTGCTCTCTCCTTTTGTTTACTGAGACGTGGCTAACTGAACTAGCAGCAGATGCTAACATTGAGCTGGAGGGTTTTCACACGATACGAGCTGACCGAACACCAGAGAGTGGCAAAACTAGGGGCGGTGGAGTGATCATGTATGTTAACAACAACTGGTGCAGACCGGGACATATCACTGTTAAACAACGACACTGCAGCAAAGACATTGAGTTGCTAGCTGTTAGCATGAGGCCTACATATCTCCCGAGAGAACACTCACACGTGATCTGCATTGTTGTTTATGCAAATCCGACGGCGAACGCTGGGACAGCGCGTGACGTCATCCATTCAGTAACCAGCAGGCTGCAGACAGAACACCCAGATGCTCTTCTCCTCATCTCAGGCGATTTCAACCACGTTTCACTGTCTCCCATTCTGCCCACTTTCACCCAGTATGTCACATGCCACACTAGAGTCAATAAAACACTGGATTTGTTCTACGCAAACACTAAGGAGGCGTACACCTCATCACAACTCCCCCCACTTGGGAGATCGGATCACAACTTGGTTCATCTCCGACTGGTGTACAAACCCCTAGTGCACAGACAACCTCCGGCCATGCACACTGTGGAGTTATGGTCTGAGGAGACAATGGACACTCTAAAGGACTGTTTTGAAGCCACTGCCTGGAAGCAGCTCTGCGATCCACATGGTGAGGACATCGATGGCCTCATTCACACCTTCACGGGCTACCTCAGCTTCTGTGTGGACAAATCCGTTCCCACCAAGACCATACGGCGTCACTCAAACAACAAACCCTGGATCAACCCTGAGATAAAAACACTTCTGAGAGAGAAGAAGAGGATCTTCAGGTCGGGGAACAGGGAGATGCTGAAGTCCGTACAGAGGGAGCTGAGGAGAAAGATCAGAGAAGGCAAGGACAGCTTCAGGAAGAAGATGGAGGACAAGCTGCAACAGAGCGACATCAGCGGGGTCTGGAGAAACCTCAAAACCATCTCGGGGCTCCAGAATACCTCCCCCCAGGCCACGGGTGGCAGGGAGTGGGCGAACAACCTGAATCTGTTTTTCAATAGATTTGACCAACCGCCCTCCCCCCTGTCTGCACAACAACCACTGCTGCCTCTAAGAAATCAAGTCCTGCTACCCACTCCCCACTCCACCGACACCCCCCCCACTCCCAACACACAGCCCCCCATCCTGACCCTGACCAAGACCCAGGTGAGGACGGAGCTGAGGAAGATCAAGGCGAGGAAGGCGTCGGGACCGGACGGCATCAGCGCAAAGCTCCTCAAGTCCTGTGCAGACCAGCTGTGTGGGATTGTGACGTATATCTTCAACATGAGCCTGAAACTGGGGAGGGTACCACAGCTGTGGAAAACATCTTGTGTGGTACCTGTACCAAAAACTTCCCACCCCAAAGACCTGAACAGCTTCAGACCGGTGGCCTTGACGTCCCACTTGATGAAGACCCTGGAGAGACTGCTCCTTGCTCATCTCCGCCCCCTGGTGGAACCAGCGATGGATCCACTCCAGTTCGCCTACCAGCATGGCATTGGGGTGGAGGATGCGGTGATCTTCCTCCTTCACCGTTCTCTGTCCCACCTGGAGAAGCCCGGGAATATGGTGAGGATCATGTTCTTTGACTTCTCCAGTGCTTTCAACACCATCCAACCGATGATCCTGAAGGACAAGCTGCTGCGCGCAGGGGTGGACCAGCACCTGTCATCATGGATCCTGGACTACCTCACGAACCGGCCTCAGTTTGTGAGAACCCGGGACTGTGTTTCCGACACGATCATCAGTAGCACGGGGGCCCCCCAGGGAACGGTGCTGGCTCCCTTCTTGTTCACTCTTTATACTGCGGACTTCTCACACAACACAACACATTGCCATCTACAGAAGTTCTCTGATGACTCTGCGATCGTTGGTCTCATCTCCAGCGGAGATGAAGCTGAGTACAGAGGGCTTATCCAGGACTTTGTGGACTGGTGCCATCGGAACTGCCTCCAGATCAACGCGAGGAAAACTAAGGAGCTGGTGGTGGACTGCCGCAGGCATGGGCAGCCCCTCACAGCACCAGTAAATATACAGGGAACAGACATCGAGATGGTGACATCCTACAAGTACCTGGGTATTCATCTGAACAATAAACTAGACTGGTCACACAATACTGACGCACTCTACAAGAAGGGACAGCGCAGGCTGTTCCTGCTGAGGAGACTCAGGTCTTTTGGTGTAAAAAGGGGCGCTGCTGAAGTCATTCTATGACACGGTGGTGGCATCAGCCATCACTTTTGGAGTGGTCTGCTGGGGCAGTGGCATTACTGCAGCCGATAGGAAGAGACTGAACAAACTGATTAAGAAAGCTAGCTCTGTCCTGGGGCAACGCCTTGATCCAATGGAGGAGATAGGAGAGAGAAGGACGGTGGCTAAACTGTCATCTCTGCTGGAGTCCGAGTTCCACCCTATGCAGGACATACTGGATGCACTGAGGAGCTCATTTAGCAGCAGACTACATCATCCCAGGTGCACAACCGAGAGGTTTCGTAGGTCCTTCCTACCAACGGCTGTCAGACTGTACAACCTAAGCAGGGCTGCTCGCAGAGATAGCAAAAAGACGTAACAAACTAATAGTTTTTTTTTTAATGCAAAAGATGCAATAGACTTACACAATGGTCCCCTCCGGCATACAACTAGGAACATACCGGTCGCTATGGAGGGTGAGAATATGTATGGGCACATAATCATACCATGTAGGATAACTAAATAGACGGTTATGCTGTTTCATCCCACCTAGCAACAATGCTCTGCACTGTGTGTGTTTATATATTTACATATTTATTCCATCTAGCTACAATGCTCTGCACTGGGTGTGTTTATATTTATATATCTATATATTTATTCCATCTAGCTACAATGCTCCGCACTGTGTTTTTATATATCTACATATTATTCCATCTAGCTACATTGCTCCGCACTGTGTGTGTTTATATACTTGCATATTTATTCCACCTAGCTGCAATGCTCCATACTGTGGGTGTTTATATATTTACATATTTATTCCATCTAGCTACAATGCTCTGCACTGTGTGTCTGTGTGTGTGTGTGTGTGTATATATATATTTTATAGTAATATGTACATATGTATATTAGCTGCTCTTGCTTGCTTGTTTTTTCTTGCCTTCTGATTGTTGCTCTGAGTGTTGCTATCCCTGTGCTGTTGCAATCCTGGAATTTCCCCGTTGTGGGACTAATAAAGGCTTATCTTATCTTATCTTATCTTATCTTATCTTATCTTATCTTATCTTATCTTATCTTATCTGCATGGAGGAATGGGCCAAAATACCGGCAACAGTGTGTGAAAACCTTGTGAAAACTTACAGAAAACGTTTGACCTCTGTCATTGCCAACAAAGGGTATATAACAAAGTATTGAGATGAACTTTTGTTATTGACCAAATACTTATTTTACCGAGGAATTTACCAATTAATTCATTAAAAATCCTTCAATGTGATTTTCTGGATTTTTTTTTCTTATTTTGTCTCTCATGGTTGAGGTATACCTATGATGAAAATTGGAGACCTCTCTCATCTTTTAAGTGGGAGAACTTGCACAATTGGTGGCTGACTAAATACTTTTTTACCCCACTGTACCTGTTCCTTTCTGTTTGGGTCTGATTCTAAAAAGGGTCGCTGCCTCAGGCTTCCATCAGTGATACCAACCATGTCTTGATAACCTACTACCAGTCACTTCTTTCTCTCCATGTTGTGGCTTATTTTTTCTTCACAGCGGCTCACCACTTAACACTGCACCCTGTTCTGTAATCATGCCAACTCTTCAGGTATTTTATCATATTTTTTTTCTGAGTGATCTTTTTCCTTTCATATTAACTGCTGCAGGAATTTGGTGTGCTTCACTCTTAAGCAGTATTGGGAGTAACGTGTTACAAAGTAACACATTACTATAACGCCATTACTTTTGCAGTAACGTGCTGTGTAATGAAATTACTGTTTAAAAGTTCAGTAATGCGTTACAGTTACTGAAAATCGATCAGATGCGTTACTCATTTTATTAATATGGATAGATATTTTTAGCGCAAATAAATGAATATACAAACTAGCTCTACCCTAGCTGATGCAGCCGTCAGTCATTGTGATCTGTGGCAGAGAGCTGAGTCTTCACTACTGAGCGGAAGAAAAGATAAAGCTACTTTTTTTTGTGGAAATAGACAGATTATTTTTCCTTTGTTGCAGTTAAGGACAAAAGCATATTGGTGAGTTGGAAGTTAAGTGCCGGTTGAGACATACTGCAATCTTCAGAAGCACTTGAAAACAGCAATAAAGTTCCGACAAAGCTAGTGGTAAGTAGCGGCTAGCTATGCTAACAACACCGTGTGAGTGGATCTACGCTATCTGAACAGTCTCAACAGCCACGGCTGGATTTCAAGCACAAGTATGCATCTGGACAGTTTGTGACTTAGCAAGAATTAAACTGACTGATTGCCAGGTATGTAAGTTCCTGAAGATGTAATGTAAACAGTGACTTTCCATCAGATAGCTGAAACTGTGATCCACTGAAGTTAAAACACATTTACTTGCTACCTGGATAAAGATTATTTAGAAATGGATTTTGATCTCCAAAAGGAATTTGAGGGACTGGATCATGTCTCTGTCACAGCAGACATTTGGACTGTGGATAATGGACATTTTTTTGCATCACTGCACATCGGATTAAATCTATATCATAAAGCGTCCATACGCTGTGGCTAGACGCTCTGGACTACTGCACTTGTTTTTGTGTTTTTCCTGCCTTATTTTGTTCTCCTTCTGCAACAGACTAATTACCTACAGTAGCCAGAAACTTCTAGGCATCGGCCACCAACTTAACTCGGACATCTCCAGCACTTATTCCAGCAATCTGGAATTGGGCTGCACGGTGGCGCAGTGGTTTAGCACTGTGGCAGCACAGTTTACCCTCGGCCGGGGGATCGTGGGGATCGTGGGTTCGATTCCAGCCCCCGACCAACAGTGAGCTGTGTGGAGTTTGCATGTTCTCCCCGTGTTGCGCGGGTTTACTCCGGGATTTCTCCGGTTTCCTCCCGCATACCAAAAACATGTAGGTTTAGGGCGCTCGCGCACGCAGCGACCAGCAGCTGGTGGCTTGTCACCAGACTGCAAACCAAATCTACCTACGGGTACAAATAAGTAACAAAAAAAAAAAAAAATCTATACCACATCCCTGAGGAGATCACCAGACCTCCGGGCGCTCCATGGATTGTTTTCCGGCCCAGCAAGAGGTGCAGATGGTGCCAAGAGAAGAAGAAAAAAAGGCTGCAGGGCTGGCCTCTGTGCCCAGCCGCACAAACAACATACCAAACCACCGCTACCTTCAATTTTCCTCACCAATGCCAGATCTCGCGCCAACAAAATGGATGAGATGCGATCAGAGATCACCTACAATTGCTACATCCGGGACTGTTGTATTGTGATTGTGACCGAGTCTTGGCTCCATCCGCTTATCCCAGACAACACTGTGGAATTACCCGTCCAAACTACACTCCCCTTCAACCGCAACAGCAATTCTGGTAAGGGCAGAGGTGGTGGACTCTGTGTTTTTATGCTTCAGACTTGGTGTAGTAACAACAGACTATTTCAAAGCCTCTGTTCACCGGATTTAGAGGTCATGTCCTTTCTGTGTAGGTCCTTCTATCTACCCTGTGAGCTAACAGCAGTAATTGTAACAGCTGTTTACATCCCTCCAGATGCTAGCGTTAGCTTAGCACTCAGCCACCTCCAGCACATCGTTAGCAGGCGACAGAAAGATCACCCCAGTGCGGTCTATATTATTGCAGGGAATTTTAACAAAGCATGCTTGAAGACTGTACTCCCCAAATTCCACCAACACGTTAAGTGTCCCACAAGAGGGGAAAGAACACTGGATCATGTGTATAGCAACATTAAGCATGCCTACAAAGCCACCCCCTCCCTCACCTTGGACAATCAGACCATCTCTCCCTGCTTCTAATACCTACTTACGCCCCCTGAGGAAGAGTCCTCCCCCCCAACCAAACAAACAATTAAAACCTGGCCTGAAAATGCTCTCCTCCAGCCACAGGACTGCTTTAGCTGCATAGAATGGAGCATCTTCGAACAGCAGGACCTGGACTCCTACACCGAGTCTGTCCTCCTCTACATTAAATGCTGTGTAGAAAATGTGACAGTCACCAAACACGTCCAGGTCTTTCCAAACCAGAAGCCCTGGATTACCAGTGAGGTCCAGGCTCTGATCAGAGCGCGCAACTCAGCCTTCAGGCAGAGAGACAGCTCTCTGTACAGCACTGCTAGAGCCAACCTGAGAAAAGGCATAAGACACGCTAAGAATGCCTACAGAAGGAAAGTGGAGGGCTTCCTCACAGACAACAACCCCAGACAAATGTGGAGAGGCATCCAGGCCCTCACCAACTACAGGGGCGAGGGCCCCCAACACCAGGCAGCAGCCTCACTCTGGCAGCTTCCTTGCCCGCTTTGAGCTCAACTACCCCCCCAACTCGTCCCCTCCTCCCCCTCTTCCCCTCTCTCTCTACAGGTGCATGAGACGAGGAGGCAACTGAGAGCAGTGAACCCCCGCAGAGCTGTTGGTCCTGATGGCATCCCAGGAGCAGTAGTCAAAGCATGTGCAGACCAGCTGGCAGAGATCCTCACCAAGCTGTTCAACTGCTCTCTGACACTCACCACCATCCCCTCTTGCCTCAAAGCCTCCGCCATCATTCCCATCCCCAAAAAGTCTGCAATTGACAGCCTGAACAACTACAGACCCAGATCACTCACGTCTATAGTCATGAATTGTTTTGAGCAACTGGTGTCCCAGCACATCACGGACTGTCTTCCCCACCAGTTCGCCTACAGGGAGAACCGGTCTACGAAGGACACCATCACCACCACACTCCACAGACTGCTGGCCACCTGGGGAACCCAAGGAGCTACATGAGGATACTCTTTGTGGACTACAGCTCAGCTTTCAACATCATCATCCCAGACATCCTGATCAGTAAACTGCACCTCCTCCAGATCCCCCCCAACACACACACACCTGCTCCTGGATAAAAAAACTTACTCACCAACCGCCCACAAACAGTCAGACTCGGCTCCCACCACTACTCCACACTGTCTCTCAGCACTAGCTCCCCCCAGGGCTGTGTGCTAAGCCCTCTAGTGTACTCCCTGTACACCTTTGACTGTATTCCAACCCACCCAAGCCCATCATAGTGAAGTATGTGGATGATATCACCTTGGTTGGGCTCATCACTCATCACTGATGACGAGAAGGCATACAGGGCGGAGGTAGAGAACCTGCTGCTGTGGTGCCAAGCAAACAACCTGAAACTGAATGTCCCAAAAACCAAAGAACTCATACTGGACTTCAGAAGGAACAGACAGGACCAACCCCTCCTCCTCATAAATAGTGACCGCATGGAAAACATCCCCACCTTCAGGTTCCTGGGCACCCACATCTCCTCTGACCTCTCCTGGACTGTCAACACCAAGGCCCTGATGAAGAAAGCCCAGCAGAGGCTGCAATTCCTCCGTGTCCTGAGGAAGAACAACCAGGGCCAGAAGCTGCTGTTGGCCTTCTATCACTGCTCAGTGGAGAGCGTGCTCACCTACTGTCTGGGTGTGTGGTATGCTGACTCCACGGCCGAGAACAGGAAGGCTGTGCGGAGGGTCATCAACACTGCCCAAAAACTCTTTGGCGGCCCTCTGCCCTCTCTGGAGGACATCTCCAGATCCTCCTGTCTTAGAAGGATCAAGGCCTCGTCTTCTTTCATTCCTGTGATTACCTGTGCTCCTAGCATTCCCCAGTGATTATCTGTGAGTTATTTTTGCCTGTTTATCTCTTTCGTTGTGTATCAGCCCCTATGCTGTCATGTGTTTGTTCTTTTGAGTTTTGTTAATAAATAATTATTTCGCACCATACCCCTGCCTGCGTCCATGGGTCCTGCTTCCAAACCCTCTTCTGCCTGGAGGGCAGAATGTGACACTGTTCAAATTCAATATATGCTGTACATAAACAGTATTTATAGACTCCTGTTTCTATATAAAAACATGAACACTTTATACTGTTTTATGCTGGCCCTGACAGGGAGGAATGAGGGAGGGAATTGAAGGCATATGAAGCAGTCGAAAGAGGTAAGGAGAGTCAAGAAGTGACCAAAAAGAGAAAACGCAAAGAGAAGACAAAGAGAAAACACAAAAAACAATTGCTGCTTCCAAGAAGATCACCGCATCGGCCTGAAATCTGCACCAGAAAGAGAACAGATAAACATGACAGTGTGCGTGGCTTCCAATGAAACACACAAAAAAAGAGAGAGGGAGCAGGCTGCAGCCTCCCCCCAGACCGTGACCAAGCAAGACAATGCCCCCCACCTCTCGGGCAACCCAAAAAAGATGCAAACTATTGAGAAAAAGTTGCAAATTTATGAGAAAAATGCAACTTTATGACAAAAAATATATTTATGACAAAAAAGTTTCAACTTTGTGAGAAGCAAGTTGCTAATATTTCAGAAAAGTTTAGCTGTTTTTTTAGAAAAAGCTGCAAATTTACAAGAAAATGCAAATTTATGACAAAAAGATGCAAATTAATGAGAATTCCAAATTTTTGACAAAAATTTGCACATTTATAAATGTAAATTTATGACAAATATTGCACATTTATGAGAAAAAGTTACAAATTAATGAGAAAAAAGTTGCTAATTTGAGAAAAAAGCTGCAAATTTACAAGAAAAAAATAGCAAATTTATGTGAAAAAATGCAAATTCGTGATTAAAAAGATGCAAATTTATGACAAAAAAATTGCACATTTATGATAAAAAGTGGCAAATTTATGAGAAAAATCTTGCAATCTTTACAGAAAAAAGATGCAAATTTTTGAGAAAAAACTGCAACTTTACAAGAAAAAAATTGAAAATTTATGAGAAAAATTTGTAAATTTATGAGGAAAAAATATGCAGATTTATGAAAAAAAACATGCAAATTGTTCAGAAAAAAGTTGATCATTTATGACCAAAATGTAGCAAATTTAGGAGAAAAAAGTTGCACATTTATGACAAAATTTAGTAAATTTCTGAGAAAAAAGTTGCAATTTTTCAGAAAAAAGTTGCACATTTTTCAAAAAAAGTTGCACATGAGAAAAATTTTGCAAATTTATGAGGAAAAAAAGGCAAATGTGTACCACTTTTTATTTTATTTCTGCTTAGAATTAGTGGTTCAAAGTCATTTTATTCAGTTATGTAACATGACATAGAAAGGTTTATGATGATATTGAGGAGACTGTAGGGAGCTTGGAATGAAGAAGCGATATGATTTTATAAACCAAAGTTTAATATCAGCTTCACCTCCCTAACATGTCTCATCTCGGTGCAGAAGCAGAATAAGAGGTCGAGCACAGTCAGACCTTCATACTTATACCCACACTCAACAAAAGACATTGCAAATCAAAGCCGACATCCCGCATTAACATAATCCCCCCTCCATTGTCCTCCGTCTCCTCCACCTGACCCTGGGTGGTCAGGGAGATCGATCCGGTCTCCACCGCTGCGACTCCGTCTGCTCTTTGATCCTCGCTGGCGGTTGAGACCTCTTGTCCTGTTCTGAGGCGTGTGGTCATTCCACATATGTAATCACTAAACATTCTAATATGTCTATACATATGTAGGTATGGAATATATGATTAATATAAGCCACAGCCCCCCCCCCCCAAACGACTAAGAAAAGGACAATCAAATTAAGTTTACAGTTTAAGATAATCTCTATGACATATTATACTGTTAAACCTCTTGACAGGGAAAACGAGGAAAAATCTTTCCAGCAGTCATGCTCCTGTAGAGAATTCAGTGGTAACCATAACAGTGTAATAATATCACAAATCAGCCTTAAAACTGTCACGGCACAATCTGATAACATAGTTAACAACTCTTGGTCAATTTGCATCAGTCCCTGTGCCGTCTGGGTTTTAATCTTCTCCCGTATCTGCTGTAGGTCCGCTTTGGCGTCGTGGTGGGACCCTCCTGTAAGGAATCTGCAGCTTGGGGAGGAGAGTGGTTATTTGTTCCCTGCAGGGGGGCTGAGTTTTTTTTCTTGGGGGGGTCTACCCCGCCGAGGTGCTCTCGCCACCCGTGCAGGTTCGTCTCTCAACAAGAAGGCAGGTTTAAGTCTGTCAATGCTGACTGTTTCTTTTCTGTCCCCTAAATCAAGCACAAAATGCTTATCACCAGGTTCCAGCACTCTGAATGGTCCGTCGTATGGTGGACGGAGGGTTGATTTTAAAGCTTCGTGTCTAACAAAAACGAACTCGGCGTTTTTTAAAGCTTGGGGGACAAAAACCCGTGGAAAAGAGTGATGTGCCGGTCCGGGGAGAGTGTCCGGTCCGGTGCTGCCTAAAGGCCTCAGGGCTGGAAGATGCCCAGGCTCTGGATTCTCTGGTAAAAACTCACCTGGGAGTCTGAGAGGTTGTGCAAAAACTAATTCTGCTGGGGAGGCGTCTAGATCCTCTTTAGGCGCAGAACGCAACCCCAATAAAACCCAGGGAAGTTTATTCACCCAATCTGTATCCGTTAGTGAGGCCCTGAGGGCGGCCTTTAAAGATCTGTGAAAACGCTCGCATAACCTATTAGCCTGAGGGTGATATGCGGTGGTGCGGTGAATTGTCGCCCCTAAGCTGCTGGCCATGGCTGACCAAAGCTCTGAGACAAATTGAGGCCCCCTATCGGACGTGATGTCCGATGGGACGCCGAAACGTGCCACCCAGTTTGTTAAAAAAACGCGAGCGACTTCCGCAGCTGTGGTTGACACCAAAGGGACCGCCTCAGGCCAGCGCGTAGTACGGTCTATCATTGTTAACAGGTGTGTGAAACCCTGAGACGAAGGTAGTGGTCCCACAAGGTCGACATGAACGTGGTCAAACCTTCTGGCTGGGATTCGAAAAGGCTCTAGAGGAGCTTTTGTGTGTTTGTGTATTTTGGCGCGCTGACAAGACATGCAAGTTTTTGCCCATTCCTTTACATTTTTGCACAGGCCCGGCCAAACAAACTTTTCTGCGACCATTTTAACCAAGGCGCGCACCCCTGGGTGCGCAAGGGAGTGAACCGAGTCGAAAATGCGGCGGCGCCATGCAGCTGGGACTACCGGGCGAGGTCGGCCGGTTGAAACGTCGCAGATTAGGGGGGGTACACCATCACGTAAACCCCTTTCCTCCAGTCTTAACCCTGTTGGTCCAGACAGGAGCACGCGCATGTCCGCGTCACTGCTTTGTTCCTCTGCCATGGCTGCGTAATCTATACCTACGTGAATTGGGGCCGCGTACGCGTCCGCGTTGGCGAAGAGTTCTGCGGCTGAGGTAGTATAATCTGTCTCCTCGTGCTCTGGCGATGTCACAGCGCGAGAGAAGCAGTCTGCTACCACGTTAAGTTTGCCTGCCACATGTCGAATGTCTGTGGTGAACTCTGAAATTGCAGCTAGCTGTCTTTGTTGCCTGCCTGACCATGGTTCTGAAATTTTAGCCATCGCAAAAGTGAGCGGTTTGTGGTCTACAAAAGCCGTGAAACGCCACCCTTCTAACCAGAACTGGAAGTGGCGGATGGATAAATGAAGCGCTAGCAGCTCCCTGTCAAAAGTGCTGTATTTACGCTTGGTTTGGTTTAAAGATTTGCTAAAAAATGCTAAAGGTTGCTTCCGCCAACATGTTGTTCCACGACTGCCCCTATGGCCAGGTCTGAAGCGTCTGTGGTTAACGCTATGCGGGCCGAGGGATCGGGGTGAACCAACAATATGGCATTCGCTAGAGCACTTTTTACTTCCGCGAAGGCGCGTTCACGCTCCGGGGTCCATTCGACCGCGTTGGAAGGCTTTTGTTTTCTGAGCGCGGCATACAAGGGCTGCATGACTTGAGCTGCGCGGGGGAGGAAACGGTTGTAAAAATTCACTATTCCCAAAAATTCTTGCAGCGATTTGACCGTTTGTGGTCGTGGAAAATTTTTTACCGCGCGGACTTTGTCTGGCAATGGGACTGCCCCCTTTGGTGAAACTCTGTGTCCCAAAAAATCAATTTGTGACACGCCGAATTTGCATTTGGCTGGGTTGATTATTAACCCGTGCTCTTCTAGTCTCTGAAAAACTGTAGTGAGGTGTTGTTCGTGTTCTTCCTCTGACGGGCTGGCTACCAGCATATCGTCGAGGTAGACGAACACGAAGGGGAGGTCGCGTAATACCGCGTCCATCATACGCTGAAAGGTTTGAGCAGCGCCTTTGAGGCCGAACGGCATCCGCAAAAATTCAAAAAGACCGAAAGGGGTTATTACAGCCGTTTTAGGAATGTCTTCCGCTCGAATGGGGACTTGGTGATAGCCGCGGACCAGGTCTATTTTAGAAAAAATGCGCGCACCCGCCAGATGTAGTGAAAAATCTTGGATGTGAGGAATTGGGTAGCGGTCATGCGCTGTTGCAATGTTTAATCTGCGGTAATCGCCGCAAGGTCTCCAAGAACCGTCGGTTTTCGGGACCATGTGGAGTGGCGATGCCCAGGGGCTTTTCGAGCGTCTAATAATGCCTAATTTTTCCAGGGTGGTAAACTCGTCTCGTGCTATGGCGAGCTTGGTCGCGTCTAAGCGCCGAGCTTTGGCAAACACGGGTGGGCCTGCTGTGGGGATGAAGTGTTCAACCCCGTGTTTCGCTACTGTTGCTGAAAATTTTGGAACTGTGAGTGCTGGAAATTGGGTGAGGAGTTGGTCAAACTTACCTCCTGCTGTTGTGACGCTGGCCTGCACGGGTGGTGGAGAAACTCGAGCTGAGCAGGGGATAGAAGAAAATTACCATAACCAATAACCAAGCGTCTATTTGCTAGATTGACTAACAACCCATGTGCACACAAAAAATCAGCGCCCAACAAGTTAAAACTCACCGCCGCTACAATAAATGTCCATCTATAGTTGCGGCCGTGGATGCAAAGAGGCAGGTTCCTTTCATCGAAAGTGTCGATGATCGAGCCGTTGACTGCCATCGCTCCATTTCCCCGGGGACCCATGGCCCGGTCTGCGTGGGAAGGGGTGATAAAGCTCAGCTGAGCTCCGGTGTCAATAAGGAACTGTCTCCCGGTGTGTCCATCAGTCACATAAAGCAGCTTATTTGTCTCGCCGAGAGCCGTAGCTGCCAACGTTTTCCGGGCTTTGGCGTTTCCCGAGTTTTTGAAATTGCAGGGGGGCACGCATTTGTACGCCCTCTCGGCGAAACGCTGATGAAAATAGCAGAGGTCGTTCTGCCTGCTGCGCCTTGGTCGTGTCGCTGCCATGGTGGGTGGGCTCTGCTCCGTTGTCTGCGGTTCTCCGCTGCTCTGGGCTTCCGCGCTGAGATTTGCAGATGCTGCTGTGGCCATCTGTTTGCCGCAGGCGTTGATGAGGCGCTGCGCTTCTCGGGCCAGCGCGCGGAAGTCCTGCTGGGTGTTGCATTGCATGTTGACCAGTGTCCCTCTCATGTGTGGCAGCAGAATGCTGAGGAAGATATATTGGAAAAGGAAGTTGTCGTTGTCCTCTTCCTTAAGCTGCAGCATGTCCTCCATGAGGGCCTTGGGTCTGCATCCTCTGTGGCCGTAGATCGCCAGAATCCTCTCTGCTCTCTCCTCGGCTGAGGGGACGAAGTTCTCAATGATGGTCGCCTTTAGTTCTCTGTATTTGTCGTGGGCGGGCGGTTGTCGAATTATGCTCCGCGCGCATCTTGACGTGGCGGCGTCGAGTTTGGCGACGATGCAGTAAAATTTCGTCTCGTCTGCCGTTATGCCCGCCAGTGCAAACTGAGCCTCAGCTTGCTGGAACCACGAGCTCGGGTCGTTTTGCCAGAATTCTGGCAGCTTGACGGTGACAGCGCTTGTGTGGGCCGCCCCTGATGTGTCCGCCGGGTGAGAGCGCCTTTCTTCTGCTCTCACGGCGGAGCTGGGGATGGTGCTCGGTTGAGCCCTCTCTGTAGATTCTGCCATGGGGGAACGTCTTCCATCCGTTCCCCTGTCTGCATGGGCGCGGGCGCTTGCCTGGGTCGCCTCCGATGAGTTAATCGCGGGAGAACGTCTCTGTTCCATCATCACGTCGGGGTCACCAGTGTAGGGAGCTTGGAATGAAGAAGCGATATGATTTTATAAACCAAAGTTTAATATCCGCTTCACCTCCCTAACATGTCTCATCTCAGTGCAGAAGCAGAATAAGAGGTCGAGCACAGTCAGACCTTCATACTTATACCCACACTCAACAAAAGACATTGCATATCAAAGCCGACATCCCGCATTAACATAATCCCCCCTCCATTGTCCTCCGTCTCCTCCACCTGACCCTGGGTGGTCAGGGAGATTGATCCGGTCTCCACCGCTGCGACTCCGTCTGGTCTTTGATCCTCACTGGCAGTTGAGACCTCTTGTCCTGTTCTGAGGCGTGAGGTCATTCCACATATGTAATCACTAAACATTCTAATATGTCTATACATATGTAGGTATGGAATATATGATTAATATAAGCCACAGAGACAATTCTTTCTTTTTTCTAGGTGATCTACACCTATAAATGGGAATGGGGGTCATGTTGCTCATGCAGGGGATTGCATCCCCCATCCCCCTTCAAATCACCTACTGCCCATAATAATGGTCACTGGGCTACCTAGCACCATCACACTGGTACTGATGGGTGAACGGAGAGCAACTGTGCAGACTAGTGATGGCCAGATGAGGCTTTCTGGAGGACTTGAGGCCTTTCATCAAAATGGCTCATATAAGTGAGGCCCCATATGAAACTTCATTTTCTCTACTAACCCATCTAGTGGACAAAACATATACAATATGCAGATTTTTACAAGGGTCTTATTGGTTAATGCACTGTCTTAAGAAATATCAATGATCATAAGGGAAAAAAGAATTAATAAACCTGAGGTGACTACAGTGAATGTGCTTGTGCTACTTATCCATTTTTATTAAGAAATTAACTTTTCAACAGTCTTATACTGTCTTTCCCAGTACATTCATCTCTGTCCTTATAGTCATGCAGGGCACAATAGTGCCCCAGGATAATGATGTGTTATTGTTGTATCCAAGCTTTTTGAAACACAACAGATGCTTCACTTTGCAAATAAAAATAAATAAGAATAACCCCACTGGGACTTGAACCCCAGCTCTCCAGATGCAAGAGAAACATTTTACCTCTAGGCTACCACTTAGTGAGGCCAGATAAGGCTTTCTTGAAGACTTGAGCCTTTCCATCAAAATGGTTCCTAACAATGAAGCCTCATGTGAAACTTCATTTGCTCTACTAGGCCATGTAGTCGACAAAAAGTATACAGCATGCAGATTTCAGTTTCAATAGATAGATAGATAGATAGATAGATGTACTTTATTGAGATTGATTGAGATTGAGATTCAACTTTATTGTCATTACACATGTATGAATACAAGGTAACGAAACGTGACTTGGCATTTGGGCACGCTCTGCAGAGCGCATCTAAGGCCGGGGCAGCCGCTAGGCGCCAGTCATAAAGAAGAAAGGAAAAAAAGAAAAAGACAGTGGATATGACACAGTAGGCGAGAGAAAAAAACATGTTTTATCAGAATGACGCTCGGCAAGTGAGCGAAATTTTGATTGCAGGCAAAAAAAAACCTCGATGCACATTTAGCAGACATTTAGTAGGAGATCACACACAAAAGTTGAGAGGCAGTGTATTGTATGCATGTAATGTTGTATGCATTGTGTAGTGTAAATGTAACAGTTGTTAGTGAGCAGCAGAGGGCGCCTCCTGGCAGTGGATAGATGTTATAATCATGTGACTTATAAACAAGTCCAGAGTCCAAGTCTATCTCTCTTGCTTGCAGAAGGCACATGGGCATTGTCCTTGAGGGTCCAATCCGCTGATACGACAACAACTGATTGTCGATTGTTTGGGTAGACATAAGAGCCGGTCCTTCCGCTTATCTCAATCAGGAGGAATGTAAACACGGGGCAAACAAGGTCAAATCAAATCAGCACAGTGCACTCAGAGAATAGAATTTGTCCTCACCCGTGTAATTCTGTGCTTCCATTATATGTGCAGGCTTTAACTGTTTTTCCATGGAGAGCACAGGGCTCCAGATATATTCCTCCACTGAATCACTGTCATTCAGTTCACCGTTTGCCGCTACTCGTGCCCTCCCCAACTGGTCGAATTTGATGAAGGAGCTTGCCGGGTCCGCTTTGATCAGCTCTCTCACCTTCCTTCAATTTCTGATGCATCAGGGAACTCCACAGCCAAAAATAGAAGTCCTGAGATCATAACCAATAATGTTTCCACAGACGCATGAATTCCAATGTCCATGAGTCTCCTCGTTCCAATTCTTGGGCTCCCCCTTGGCCCAATTCTTGTTGAAAAATAGTGACAATAGCACATTTAAGCCACTTCCAAATCCATAATTTCTGTTTAGATTAAGATTCAGCAGAAGAAGAGCGACTAAACACAGACAAAAACGCAACATTGCAAAAGCTGGGAATAGATCAGGAAGGCAGGAGAGGAGGGAAGAAAAATGCGACTGCTCTCTCTCAAGGCAAGAAGGAAAAAGATTGATCCCAAACTGGGAAATTACAGTGTAACAGCAGCATGACAGTTGACAGCCAAACAACAGAAACACACACGACAGACAAAGGGATTACCCATGGAAAGTAAAAAGAAACTAACACGACTATGGAACCTATATACATCATAGCTTAATATATGATGATGACCCATATAAACACATGAATCATCCCATTGTACAAAGAAGGACTATCAGGAGCAGAGTGAAATGTGAGGTACCAGTTAGTCTGTAAGGTGCAGTGTGGCAGCATAGCTATGACCAGAATACAACATCATAGTGAGTTATTGTACAGTGAAATTGCATGTGGCAGGAAAGATTTCCTGTACCTGGCCGTTCGACAACGAAGCTGTAGTAGTCTACTGGAGAAAGTGCTTCGCTGCCTATCTAGTGTGTGGTGGAGGGGGTGATCAGGATTGTTCATGATGGATCACAGTTTATTTAGTGTTCTCCTCTCCACCACTGTCTCAAAGGTCTCCGGTCTGAGACCAATTACAGAGCCAGCCCTCTTGATAATCTTGTCAAGTCTGTTGGTATCTCTGGCCCTGATACTGCTACCCCAACAGACCGCAGCAAAGAAGATGGCGCTGGCGACAACAGTCTGGTAGAAAAGCTCCAGCATCCTGCTGAACACGTTGAAGGATAACAGTTTTCTCAGGAAATAGAGTCTGCTCATCCCCTTCTTGTGTGCAGCATCGGTATTGGATCTCCAGTCCAACCCGCTGCTGATCCTGACACCCAGATATTTAACCACATTAACCACAAATGTGCTGTCTTTTAAGAAATATCAATAATCATAAGGGAAAAAAGAAATCATAAAACTGGGGTGACTACAGTGAATGTGCCTGTGTTACTTGGTGTGCTTGTATTACTTATCCATTTTTATTGAGGAATAATTAATTTTCAACAGTCTTATACTGTCTTTCCCAATATATTCAACTCTGTCCTTATTCTCATGCGGGGCATATAGCAATAGTGCCTCAGCAAAATGATGCGTAATAATGATCCAAGCTCTTTGAAGCACAACAGACACTTCACCTTGCAAATAAAAATAACATTACAAAAATGACACAGCTGGGATTCCAACCCAGGCCTCCCACTTGTAGAGCAGATGCTTTACCACTAAGCCTTCACCTCAGTTACAATAAATGTCCACTATTTGTGAAAAAATACATCAATAGGAGAAATGCACTCAAAATGTTCCCAAACAGGAGAAGTCCGTGGTTTTGGTGCTGCCTCCATCTGAAAATTGGCTGTGACAAATCCCTTTCACAATTAAACATCAACAACACAAAATGTGAGGGATTTCCATTGTGTATCACTGCTCACTTTATTTTATGTTGCGTGCAAAATCATGAATGGTTTCCTGACCCAGTCATGTGGTACGACGTCAACACATACGTCAGCAATACACGCCTTGAAACACGCTTTGCCAAATATTTCCTGGATAAGCTCGGAGCCAACCTTGAAGCTCCAGAGCCTACCATCCCATCACTAGTGCAGACTGGAGTTCAGCACACACAGCAGAGGAGAAAGTAGAGGAGCAGGTAACACAGAGATTCTGAATCACCAAGTAACCAAACTTGCATTGTTGGACTGTGGGAGGAAACCGTGGAAACAGGCACAGGGAGAACATGCTGACTTCGCACAGAAAATCTGTCAATGTAGAGGTTTGATCCAAGAACATTAGCTTTGAAGCAACGGTAGAGCTTTATAATAAGGGTACGTGAATGAATTGCACCATGCAATACCTCATTAATCAATTTCCCCATTGCAGGATGAATAAAGGTTTATCTTAGCCTATTAACTGTGAGGAATTTACATGAATCACTAGTGTCTTGTTATGGGCTGGGAAACCCGAGTTAGCTCAGCAGCATGAGTCGGTATGATTGGAGAATTTGACTTAAACCACTCTAATAATGCCAACAACAGCTAACCATTGCTGACTGGAAGCTGTAAATAAGCTAAAATATCATCCATGAATAAAATAGTGGTCAGCAGTTGGTAGATGAGCCAGTTGAGAAGACAGATGTCGAGTGAGGACGGACAGAAGCTTCCTTGATCTTTCCCAGCCAGCATGTCCATGTGGGCCCCACCAAAGGTTAAATGTGGGCTGTCTTATTGTCAATATGGGCTCCATCTGTATTTGCCCACATGGACTTCAACTGTTTTCAACTTATTTTCTCATGAATTTACTATTTTCTTTTAAACTGGACTTTTGTCCTCATAAATTTACTAATTTTTGGTGCAAATTTGTCACTGTTTTTCTTATAAATTTTCACATTTTTTCCTCATAAATTTGACTTTTTTTCTTGTAATTTTGTCTATCGCACTAAACCCATGTGGGGCCCAGATGGCTTTTAAAGCAGGCCAACATATTCCCTGCACCACAGGTAAAGTGCATGTGGACAAACACAGGCGGGGCCAACATGGAACCCGTGGACAAACCCACATGGGGCCCATCAGACAGCCCAGATTTAACCTATAGTGGGGCCCACATGGGCATGCTGGCTGGGTTCATGGAAATGAGCGTATCCATACCGTACAGTGTTGCAGAGGCAACAATGCCACTGTTATTCTCTGTGTGGTTTAAGCCCAGTCAAACAGACAGTACTCGATATGTTCCCCACACAACACCCCTGCTCCGTATCACACAAACGCACACTCTCCATCCTGGCTGTGAGCCACCTCTCCAGAAACACCAAGGGCTGCCAGCCTGAGATGAAAGTGGCTCTTAGAATAAGAGCTCAGAGCTCAACAGCTGGTCAAACACACAATCACTTGCTAGCAGCCAGCGATCACAGAGTACCTGTGTCGATACGGTGTACGCGCTGAAGTGGGTGTTTGTCTCTGCTTGTGCGCAGAAACAAAAAAAAAAAAACGATGTTGATCTGCTGCAGAATGAACAGCTCTCATCTTGTCTGCTGCCTCCTACTCAAACATCGCTGCACAATGCACAATAAAGACGGGCCAGTCACGGTGACAGTAATGACATGGATATCGGTTCTAGTCAGTGTTTTAAACAACAATTAAAGTGGCCTGTTCACACGACGACCTGTCCCCGAGTCCACTGCTGGAGATAATTACACAGATGTCACATCATGTGCAGGAGCTAACACCGGCGGGGGAAGAGCAAGCGATGGGCTGGAGAGGAAGTCAACCGAGCTTTCTTTCACTTAAACACACATGATATACAATATATCCCCTCTGTGGATCGCCACCTTATCGTGGTGGAGGGGTTTGAGTGCCTGAATGATCTCAGCAGCCATGTTGTCAGGGGCCACTTGCCCCTACTAGGGTCTCTCAAGGCAAACTGGTTCTGGGTGAACGGCCAGACTAAGAGCAGTCCAGTGGATCTCCTTGAAAAACGTTACATCAAGGACTCAGTGTACCCAAAGGAGGCACATGCAGTGATGTGAAAAAGTGTTTTCCCCCTTCCAGATTTCTCTTTTTTTTTTTTTATGTTTGTCACACTTAAATGTTTCAGATCATCAAACAAATTTAAATATTAGACAAAGATAACACAAGTAAACACAAAATGCAGTTTTTAAATGAAAGTTTATTATTAAGGGAAAAAAAAAATCCAAACCCACGTGGCCCTGTGTGAAAAAGTGATTGTCCCCCATTAAAACATAAATTAACTGTGATTTATAATAATAATGCATCAGAATTATATAGTGCTTTTTCATAGACACTCAAAGATGCTTTACAGTGGACACATTATTCATTCATTCCACAGACAAGTAGTGGTAAGCTACTACTGTAGCCACAGCTGCCCTGGCCCAGACTGACAGAAACATGGCTGCCAATCCGTGCCAACGGCCTCTCCGACCACCACCAAACATTTATACACATTCATACCCAGTGTCATGGACACTGGAGGCAAGGTGGGTAAAGTGTCTTGTCCAGGGACACAATGGCATGAAGATGGGGGAGAGCAAAATTCAAACTGCCAACCCTCCAGTTATGAGACAACCTGCTCTACCTCGTGAGTCACTGCCACCCACATTTCCCTCCTCCATTCCATTTTTCCTGAGCACCAAGCTGGACAGCAGGAAGTTCCATTATTATATGGTCTTTGGCATGACTCGGCTGGGACTTGAACCCCAACCTCCCGGTTGTGGGGTGGATGCTCTACCTCTAGAGGTAGGGTGTGAATTATCACATCTTTGGAAAGCTGAGTTCCATTTCTCTGGCCACACCCAGGCCTGATTACTGTCACACCTGTTCTCAATCAAGAAATAACTTAAATAGGACCTGCCTGACAAAGTGAAGAAGACCAAAAGATCCTCAAAAGCTAGACATCATGCTGTGATCCAAAGAAATTCAGGAACAAATGAGAAACAAAGTAAATGAGGACTATGAGTCTGGAACAGGTTATAAAGCCATTTCTAAAGCTTTGAGACTCCAGCGAATCACAGTGAGAGCCATTATTCACAAATGGCAAAAACATGGAACAGTGGCGAACCTTCCCAGGAGTGACCAACCGACCAAAATTACCCCAAGAGCACAGTGACGACTCATCTAAGAGGTCACAAAAGACCCCACAACAACATCCAAAGAACTGCAGGCCTCACTTGCCTCAGTTAAGGTCAGTGTTCATGACTCCACCATAAAAAAGAGACTGGACAAAAATGGCCTGCATGGCAGAGTTCCAAGACAAAAACCACTGCAGAGCAAAAAAACCCATAAACGCTTATCTCAGTTTTGCCAGAAAACATCTTGATGATCCCCAAGACTTTTGGGAAAATACTCTGTGGACTGACGAGACAAAAGTTGAACTTTCTGGAAGGTGTGTGTCCCATTACATCCGGCATAAAAATAACACAGCATTTCAGAAAAGGAACATCATACCAACAGTAAAATATGGTGGTAGTGTGATGGTCTGGGGCCGTTTTGCTGCTTCAGCACCTGGAAGACTTGCTGTGGTAAATGGAACCATGAATTCTGCTGTCTACCAAAAATTCCTGAAGGAGAATGTTTGGCCATCTGTTCATGACCTCAAACTGAAGCACACTTGGATTCTGCTGCAGGACAATAATCCAAAACACACCAGCAAGTCCAGCTTGGAATGGCTTAAGAAAAACAAAATGAAGAATTTGGAGTGGCCTAGTCAAAGTCCTGACCTGAATCCAATTGACATGCTGTGGCATGACCTTAAAAAGGCGGTTCATGCTCAAAAACCCTCCAATGTGGCTGAATTACAACAGTTCTGCAAAGATGAGTGGGCCAAAATTCCTCCACAGCCACGGAGGGTGATCTAATTAAAATCAATTAAAATGATAGATCACAGATTATGATAGAATTTTTACAAGCCTGGCTGAGAAAATGATGGATAACAAAAAGTGTAGTGCAGCCTCTGCTATAGAGCAGTGATTCTCAACTGGTGGGTCGCGACCCAAAAGTGGGTCGCGGGACTGTTTTCAGTGGGTCGCGGGCCTTTGCCTGGGCAAATAAAATATTGAGAAATAAATCAACATAGTGTCGATTCACACTCCTTAACAGTAGATGGCAGTAGGTGGCGGGTGACACCATATTTTGCACCATAGAAGAAGACTCGCAACGTTTGTTTGTATATGCTAATTGAGCATGGCGAAACGCAGATGCAACACGGACTATATGAGATACGGATTTTTTTATATTGAGGACAAAGGAGTACAGAAACCTCAGTGTGTTTTGTGCAGCGAGGTTTTGTGAAGAGAGTCAGCTGGTGGAGCTATCATGTGACCGCACGCTGAAAAAGAGGTTCACAGAGGTTAAGCCTCTCGCAGTTCTGGTGCAGCACTGTGATGAGCGAGTATCCTTCTCTTGCCATTCGAGCAGTAAAAGCCCTCCTACCTTTCAGCACTACCTATCTCTGTGAGTGTGGCTGCTCAGCTCTGGTTCAGTTGAAGACAAAACAGGGAAACAGACTGGACATTGAGCATGACCTCAGAGTCGCTTTGTCTAATATAACTCCAGACATTGAGACTCTTGTCAAGAGCAAAAAACATCCCCAGTTCTCCCATTAATTCCTCCAGACTCAGGTCTATGATGTCACTGTTACAGGTTTTAGTGAGTGTTCCTTCATTTTCTTCAAAGCACATAACCTTATCAGTAGGTAAATACTGAAAAAACAATCAGAAGAAAAGTCAATTTTGAGACTTGAATTCTTTTGAATTGCACTTTTTGTTTAATTTTTAATTTAAAATGCAGCTAATTCAGCATTAAAGGGAATTGTTCCCTCTGTTGTATTGCCACTTACTGGTAATTTTGGTTAATCATTAAATTTGTTTTGTGTTTGTATACTGTGATATTCTGTTCTTATACCTCAGGTTCAAAATGCACAATCTTTACATTCAATAAATTTGAGAATTTAAAAATCTTTGATTTGGGTCGCGGCTTGTCATTGAGGGGTGATGGTGGGTCCCAAAGCCAGACCAGTTGAGAACCACTGCTATAGAGTATTGAGGCTTTTTCGGGTCTTCCACTCGGATGCAGTTCTGACACTCAGTTAGCAGACGGCACTCTGTATTAAATATTTCATTACACTGTGTCATTCATGAAGCAATTGTCTCAAAGTTCTTCTCCTGTGCTCCGAGATTGACAGGCCGTGACGGTGGTCTGGCCTCCGTGAACCGGAGCCGCTTCGTTACACGGACGGTGAGCCATGGAACTTTTTCATCATTTGAACTGAGGATTTTAAAAATTGGCTCCTTAGTCCTGTTTTATTGTGTTTTAATTTACCGCCCTCCAGGAGTTTATGTCTCTTTTTTATTTGAGTTTTCTGATTTTTTTTTAAACTTCTATTATAAAATTTGAGCGGATTTTATTACTTGGAGATTTTAATTTGCATATTAACAATCCCAATGACAGTTTTGCAGTTAATTTCTTGGGTATTATTGAATCATTTAATTTTGTTTTGTGTCTATCTGGCCCTACACATATCAAAGGAAATACACTTGATCTTGTTTTTACACTTGGTCTTAATGTGAATAATGTTCAGACTAAGGAGCTTCTTGTGTCAGACCATTTTTGTGTTCTTTTTAATTTATCAGTTAAATCAGTCTGTCACACTGGAAAGCATATAAAATGCTCTCATGTCATTGACCAGTCTTCAGCTGTGAAATTTTCTGCTGCCTTTGACAGCAGTATGGTTTTATCCTCTGATGAAGACACTGAGAGCTTGGTCTGCTCTTTTAACTCACACTGTTCAAGCATCTTAGATGTAGTTACTCCCTTTAAAACCAGGACTGTCCGTGCTGTTAATTTATCCCCCTGGATAAATGAAGATCTCTGTTGTCCATCCATCCATCTTCTACCGCTTTTCCGGAGGTCCGGGTCGCAGAGGCAGCAGTTCAAGCAGAGAAGCCCAGACTTCCCTCTCCCCAGCCACCTGCTCCAGCTCTTCAGAGGGGATACCAAGGCGTTCCCAGACCAGCTGGGAGACATAAGCCTGTTTTCCACTAGCCCAGCACACCTCGGTACGGCTCGATTCACTTCAGTACGGCTCGGAATGCTTCTGTCTCCATTAGCACGGTGTTGTGCTTGTGCTGTGTTTTTTTTTTTTTTAGGAGGTTTTAGAAGCGGGGCAGCAGCAGATTCTCAGCGAGGCGGGGCCACACTCCCGTGACGTTACGCACCCGACTGAGTCCTTATTTACACGAGACAAAAAAGGATCCAAGGATTATTGCCTTGCTCGCTCTGTGGATTTATCTCACAATTAATTTTATCTCATAATTAAGCTGCAACAACACAAGTCACTTTTGTTTTGAATTAACTGCCAAATGACCTAGAAATAATGAGCTGAAACTTGTTTTTATTCGTATTAAATAATGAGACGGTGGCACACTGGCCTACACCAAATTATTATTTTTTACATCCTAGGGCATTTTGGATGTACTGAATTAAAAAAATTCATGTTTTTCACCTTCAGGTCAACGTTTGGAACAACAGTATTATTATTTTCCGTTTAGATGATGCTACACTCCTTCTAAAGTATTGTAAATCTCTGAATTTGGAATGCCGATAGAACATTCAATTTACATATACTTACTTTTTTACCAACTTTGACTTGTAAGCTTGATCAGTCTCTCCTGCTGCATTTTAAAGTCCAACTGTGCAACTTCTTACAAGTTAACATAAAAAATGTACCCAAAGCTTAGAACTGGATCATGTGGGGCTAATTTTTTATGATATTTCAATAAAAAGAACAGAAAGCTTACAAAAAGATTTCTTTTTTGGTCTAGTTAAAAATTACATTACCTTTACAATGGTTGACCCTGACAGGAAGATCAGTATCATTTTGATCAGACTAGGCAATGGAATTTCTATGTAATTATACTGTTTTATAATTCAGTGTTATAACAGACAAACCACACTTTCCAAAACAATTCCATTTTATTATATACAAAATATTAAAAGAAAAAAAAAAACTTTGCAACACAACATGAAGGTTAATCGACATTTTATACACACCGACCACTGAGTGCCTACACCAGCTTCCCAAACTGGGTCACGACTCGGATGAATGAAGGCGTCTCTGCCAGCTGTGGGTCAGGAAGGCTCGGTTGAATAATCCGGACGGGCTGTCGCGGCGGACGCGTGGGATGATTCTACAAGGAAAATGCACACAATAAAATACAGCACGTAAGTGCAAGATATACAGAAAAGACAATAGTTTTTAACAAGAATACATAAGCTTATTTCAGCGTATTGTTCACATGAATAATTAAAATAAAAGCTTTAGTCCGCATTGTGCTGCAATAAAGCAGCGATCCATCCACAAATGAACAGCTTTTTTATTGCATAAATAAACTGAGCGTCTTACCGAATATATTTGTGAAAAAACGCACAATAAAAAAAAATTAAAACTCACCGTTAAAGGACTCCGATGTCGAGACCTCCCGGTATATTTTTTCATTCCGGGCTGCTCCGTCTAACTCGCGCTGCATACGTTCGTCTGACAATGCAGTGAACAGACACTGCAGCTCCTTACTGGTCCATGGAACACCCTTATTACACGAAGCCATTTTTGATAGAGAATAAATGAAAATAGCACAGCAATACACTGAAAAGGAACCGCCAACAGTGGTTGCGTGCTGAGTAAAGGCGGTCGTGAAGATTCTTTTTTTTTTTTTTTTCCAAAACTTTATTGAGAAGGTCGTGAAGATTTGGTAGATGAGGAGGAGTAGAGGGGCGGTTACAACCTGACCAATCAGCGCCGGTTACGACCTGACCAATCAGCGGCGACCAGTCTGTTAACGTCACAACACGGCACAGCTCAGCACTGCTGTACCCTGCCCTTCAGTGGGGCTGAGAATCGCGGCTGTTAAACCGTGTTGGGGCTTGTGGAAAAGCGTACAAAGCATGCTGAGCCGTCCCGTGTCGCGCTAAAGCGTGCTAGTGGAAAAGGCCCTAAAGTCTCTCCACCGAGTCCTGGGTCTGCCCCGGGGTCTCCTCCCAGTGGGACGTGCCTGAAACACCTCAAGTGGGAGGCGTCCAGGAGGCATCCTAATCAGATACCCATACCACCTCAACTGACTCCTTTCAATGTGGAGGAGCAGCGGTTCTACTCTGAGCCTCTCCCGGATGACTGGGCTCCTCACCCTATCTCTGAGGGTGAGTCCAGCAATCCTACGGAGAAAGCTCATTTCAGCCGCTTGTATCCGCGATCTTGTTCTTTCGGTCATTACCCAAAGCTCGTGACCATAGGTGAGAGTAGGAACGTAGATTGACTGATAAATCGACAGCTTTGCCTTAGAACTAAGCTCCCTCTTCACCACAACAGACCGGTACAACGTCCACATCACTGCAGATGTGGCTCCAATCCGTCTGTCGATCTCTCGCTCCATTCTCCCCTCACTCGTGAACAAGACCCCAAGATACTTAAACTCCTCCACTTGGGGCAGGAGCCTGTCCCCAACCCGGAGAGGACAATCCACCTTTTTCCGGCTGAGGACCATGGACTCGGACTTTGAGGTGCTGATTCTCATCCCAGCCACTTCACACTCAGCGGCAAACCGTCCCAGCAAGAGCTGTAGGTCATTGCTGGATGAAGCCAACAGGACAACATCATCTGCAAACAACAGAGATGAGAGAGATGAGATCCTGTGGTCACCAAGCATGACACCCTCCATTCCCTGGCGGAGCCTAGAAATCCTGTCCATAAAAATTATGAACAGGATCGGTGACAAAGGGCAGCCCTGGTGGAGTCCAACTCTCACTGGGAATGACTCCGACCGAGTGTTGGCAATACGAACCAAACTCTCACAACGGTTGTACAGAGACCGAATAGCTCGTAACAACAAGCCCGATACCCCATACTCCCGAAGCACCCTCCACAAAAATCCACGAGGGACGCGGTCAAATGCCTTCTCCAAGTCCACAAAACACATGTAAACTGGTTGGGCAAACTCCCACGAACCCTTGAGAATTCTCGAGAGGGTAAAGAGCTGGTCCGATGTGCCACGGCCAGGACGAAAACCACACTGCTCTTCCTGAATCCGAGGTTCGACCAATGGTCGGACTCTCCTCTCCAGTACCTTGGCATAGACCTTCCCAGGGAGGCTGAGGAGTGTGATCCCTCTAAAGTTGGAGCACACCCTCCGGTCCCCTTTTTTGAAGAGAGGAACCACCACCCCGGTTTGCCATGCCAAAGGCACTGCCCCCGACCTCCACGCAATGTTGCAGAGGCGTGTCAACCATGACAACCCAACAACATCCAGGGCCTTGAGGTACTCAGGGCGAATCTCGTCCACCCCTGGGGCCCGGCCACCAAGGAGATTTTTAACCACCTTGGCGACCTCAGCCCCTGTGATAGGCGAGTCATCCCCCTCGTCCCCAAACCCTGCTGCCTCTGTGGAAGGCGTATCAGTGGGATTGAGGAGATCCTCGAAGTATTCCTTCCACCGCCTGACGATGTCCCCAGTCGAAGTCAACAGTGTCCCATCCGCACCATACACAATGTGGACGGGGAGCTGCTTTCCCCTCCTGAGCCGCCGGACAGTTTGCCAGAATCTCTTTGAGGCCGACCGAAAGTCTTGTTCCATGGCCTCACCGAACTCCTCCCATACCTGGGTTTTTTCTTCAGCAACCACCCGAACTGCACTCCGCTTGGCCTGCCGGTACACCTCAGCTGCTTCGGGAGTCCCACAAGCCAACCAACCTTGATAGGACTCCTTCTTCAGCTTAATGGCCCCCCTCACCACTGGTGTCCACCACTTGGTTCGGGGGTTGCCACCACGAGATGCACTGACCACCTTGCGGCCGCAGCTCTGGGCCGCCGCTTCAACAACAGAGGTGGAGAACATGGCCCATTCAGACTCCATGTCTCCAGACTCCCTCGGAATGTGGTTGAAGTTCTTCCGGAGGTGGGAGTTGAAGACCTCCCGGACAGGGGCCTCAGCCAGACGCTCCCAGCACACCCTCACTATACGTTTGGGTCTACCAGGTCTGAATGGCTTCCTCCCCTGCCATCGGATCCAATTCACCACCAGGTGGTGATCAGTTGACAGCTCTGCACCTCTCTTTACTCGGGTGTCCAAGACATACGGTCGCAGGTCTGATGACACGATAACAAAATCGATCATCGACCTGCGACCTAGGGTGTCCTGGTGCCAGGTGCACATATGGACACCCTTATGCTTGAACATGGTGTTCGTTATGGACAGACTGTGGTTAGCACAGAAGTCCAATAACTGAACACCACTCGGGTTCAGATCGGGCAGGCCATTCCTCCCAATCACCCCCCTCCAGGTTTCACTGTCATTGCCCACGTGCGCATTGAAGTCCCCCAGTAGGACAATGGAGTCTCCAAGAGGAGCACCCTCCAGCACCCCAGTCACAGACTCCAAAAAGGGTGGGTACTCTGAAACATCATTTGGTGCATAGGCACAAATGATGGTCAGGACCCGTTTCCCAACCCGAAGGCGCAGGGAAGCAACCCTTTTGTCCACCGGGGAAAACTCCAATATAGAGGCAGCAAGGTGGGGCAATACAAGAATACCCACCCCTGCTCGTCGCCTCTCACCCGGGGCAAATCCAGAAAAGGCCAAGCTCCAGCCCCTCTCCAGGAGACTGGTTCCGGAACCGGAGCTGTGTGTTGAGGTGAGGCCGACTGTATCTAGCCGGTATCTCTCAACCTCGTACACCAGCTCAGGCTCCTTCCCCACCAGAGAGGTGACATTCCACGTACCAAAAGCCAGTTTAGAAAGCTTGGGATCAGTCCGCCAAGGTCTCCGCCTTTGACCGCCACCTGATCCACATAGCACCGGACCCCCATGATCCCTCCTGCAGGTGGTGAGCCCACTGGAGGGCGGACCCATGTAACTTCTTCGGGCTGAGCCCGGCCGGGTCCCATGGGTGGAAACCCGGCCACCAGACGCTAGCCTTCGAGCCCCTCCCCCAGGCCTGGCTCCAGGGTGGGGCCCCGGTAACCCCATACTGGGCGGGGTACACTGAATCCTTGATATACAATTCATGAGAGTCTGTTGGATCGTTCTTAGTCTGGCCCTTCACCCAGGACCAGTTTGTCTTGGGAGACCCTATCAGAGGCAAATTGCCCCGGACAACATAGCTCTTGGGATCACTGGGGCACGCAAACCCCCCCACCACGATAAGGTGATGATCCATGAGGGATCATGAGGAGATCCATGATCTCTGTTGTTTTAGACGTAAATGTCGGAGGGTGGAAAGACTGTGGAAGTCCAGTAAACTTGAGGTGCATCGATTGTACCTTAAGGAAATGTTAATTGAATTTAACAATATGATTAAAATGGCAAGAACTTTTATTTTTCCAACATCATCTCCTCCAATAGTAACAATCCAAAGATCCTCTTCAGCACAATAGACAGTATAGTTAATCCTGTCAGTTCTGCTCCCCCTGTTTATTTCAATTAATGACTGTAACAAGTTTCTTTCCTTTTTTGTTGACAAGGTCACTGCTGTTAGGGCTGGTTTTACTCATTCCTTTCCCCTAATCCTTGATTGTCCTAACAGACAGGCCTTTTTAAGTGATTTTATCCCAATTTCTTTTGAGGATTTGTTAGTGTTGGTGAGCTCCATGAAATCGTCCTCCTGCGCTTTAGATATTTTGCCTTCCTCAATGTTAAAAGAGGTAATTGGCTCAGTGGGTACATCTTTGGTTAGTATCATTAACAGTTCACTTGAATCTGGTTGTGTACCCTCATATTTTAAACACGCAGTTGTGCAGACACTTTAAAAAAAAAACAACCTTGATCCATCTGTTTTTAAAAACTTCAGGCCAATTTCTAAGCTTCCTTTTATTTCTAAGCTTTTAGAAAAAGTTGTTGCCAAGCAGCTCACTGACTTTCTGATTGAACACAATATTTTCGACAAATTTCAGTCAGGTTTTCGTCAGAAATACTCAACAGAGACTGCTCTTCTTAGTGTGTCGAATGATATTTTAATGTCATCAGACTCTGGCAAATGCTCTGTTTTAATGTTATTAGATCTTACTGCAATATTTGATACTATTGATCATTGTATTTTGTTACAAAGGGTTAGAGATTGGGTAGGGATTTCTGGAAAAGCTCTGGATTGATTTTTCTCCTACCTTTCTGGTAGGAGTTTTTCTGTGGCTGTTGGCTCTTATTCATCTGACTCTGCTCCTTTAACCTGTGGGGTGTCTCAGGGTTCTATTCTGAGTCCACTTTTATTTGCCTTATATATGCTGCCACTTGGTTCTATCATCAGCAAATTTAAAGGTGTGTCTTATCACTGCTATGCTGACGATTTACAGTTATTTTTCTCTTTTAAACCTGACCATGTTGACAATTTAAAAATTATTCATGATTGTCTGTCCGCAATTAAGAACTGGATGTCTAGTAACTTTTTGCAACTTAATGATGACAAAACTGAGGTCCTTATTGTAGCACCTGATAATCTAATTCCTAAGATGGTTAATAGCATTGGTTCATTAAGCTCTAATGTACGGTCTAATCTAAAAAATCTTGGTGTCATTTTTGATCAATCAATGAGTTTTGATCAGCATGTCAAATCTCTGACCCGGAGTTGTTTTTTTCATCTTAGGAATATATCCAAAATTAGGTCATTGGTTTCCTACAGTCAGTTAGAAATTATTATTCATGCCTTTGTTTCTTCACGTTTGGACTACTGTAATGCTCTTTTCACATGTCTTAGTAAATCCTCTTTACACCGCCTACAGTTAGTCCAGAACTCTGCTGCAAGATTACTAACTAGGTCCAGTAGATTCTGTCATATCACTCCCATTTTGGCCTCCTTGCATTGGCTTCCTGTAAAATATAGAGTTGATTTTAAAGTTCTTGTTCTTACTTACAAAGCCATTCACGAAGAGGCGCCTTTTTATATTAGTGACCTGCTCCATCTACACCATCCCAGCAGGTCTCTCAGGTCTTTGAATCAGAATCTACTGGTAGTCCCTAGCACTAGGCTCAGAACCAAAGGCGGTAGAGCCTTTGCTGCTGTTGCTCCCAGACTTTGGAACTCCTTACTTTTTGAACTTAGATCTGCACCTTCCATTGCTGTTTTTAAGAAGCAACTAAAGACCCACCTTTTTAGCCTGGCTTTTTAAAATTAACTATGTGTTGATTGTATTTTTATGTGCTTTTACTGTCTACTATGTGCCTGTATTTTTATTTGCTTTGTTTTTTACCATGTTAAGTACTTTGTGACTCTGTGAAAAGTGCTCTATAAATAAACTTATTATTATTATTATAAAGTTGTTCACTGCTTCATGAAGCTTCAGTTTCACCATCACTAAGAATAGGGAACTCCAGGCTGCACAGCACACGGGTACTTGGCGTGAAGATTATATGACATGCCCAGACCGAGCAACAGGAGTGAGTCCATTTTAAAGGCCCTACCTGATTGCCAATAGGTGATGAGCATGGCTGCAGGGAGGAAGCCAATTAGTAGGAGAGGGAGAGACAACAAACAAGGTGTTCAGCCCTGGAACCCTTACAGATAACCCGAAGTAAATCCACACAGCATGGGGAGAACTTGTGAACTTCACACAGAAAGCCAACCTAGGGATTCAAACCAGGAACCTTCTAGCTTTGAGGCCCTTTTTTGGAAATCATAGATGCTGCATCCTAAAGATTAGAGGGACCTACCAGGCTTCGTAGCCAGCATGTCCAATGAGCCCCACAATAAGTTTAATCTGGGCTGTTTTATGGGTCCCGTGTGGGTTTGTCCACGGGTTCCATCTTGGCCCCACCTGTGATTGTCCACATGGACTTTAACCGTGGTACAGGTAAGCAGGTAATCTGTTTACTGGCTTTAAACCCATCTGAGCCCCACATGGGTTTAAAATGGGTGAGCAGGTTTCAGTAACACTGGTACCACAGGCAAAATTATGCAAAAAAGTCCCATTTATGAGAAACAAATTTGGAAAATTTGCAAGAAAAAGTGACAAATTTACAAAAAAATAGTAGCAGATTTAAGAGAAAAAAGGCACAAATTTTCTAGAAAAAAAAGGCGTAAATTTAGGAGAAAAAAAGAAGTGAAAATTTAGGAGAAAAAAGTTGCACATTTACAATAAAAAATGTAAAACTGCTTGAAAAGTTACAAACTTACATGAAAAATTTAGCTAACTTGCAAGAAAAAAGTCACAAATTTATGAGGAAAAAATAAAAAAAAGTTGTAAATTAACAAAAAATGTAGTAAATGTATGAGTAAATAAATTGAAACTCTATGAGAAAAAGTCCCAAATTTATGAGGACAAGCTGTAAGCTTACAGTAAAAAAATTAAAGTTTTTGAGAGCTTTCCAAATTTACAAGAAAATGTTGCAAATTTAAGGGAAAAAGTCACAAAATTACAAGAAAATAGCAAATTTACAAGGAAAAATGGTCACAAATTTATGAAGAAAAGTTGCAAGATTACAGTAAAAAAGCGGCAAATTTATGGGAAAGTTCCAAAATTACAAGAAAAAGTTAGCAAATTTTCAAGAAAAAAGTCATAATTTTACAAGAAAACTAACAAATTTATGAGAAAAAAATTGCAACATTACAAAAAAAATCACAAATTTGTGAGAAAAAGTTGCAAGTTTACCTTAAAAAAGTTGCAAATTTATGAGCAAGTTTCAATTTTTCAAGAAAGTGTATCAAATTTACAAGCAAAAAAGTCACAAATTTGCAAGAAAATAGCAAATTTGTGAGAAAATAATTTGAAAATAGGTAGACAGGTAAAGTCCATGTGGGCAAGCACAGAGGGGGGCCAACATGGAATTCACGGACAAACCCACATGCCCAGAGAGCGCCCAGGTCTAACCTTTGGTGGGGCCCGCATGGATATGCTGGGTAGCTTGTTATCAGTGCTCAGTTCTAAAGTCTGCATCACTGATGTATGGGGGTGCATCAGTGCCTATGGAACACATCTGGAGAAGCACCATCAATGTTAGGTAGTCGTCGGCCTCCGTCGGTCTATGATGACCATGGAAGAGAATCCTAAACGTCTACTCTGCTGGAACAGCACCGCCTGTGGCTGAACAGGCCGATGCGCGAATGACAGTCCCTGTCACACAGGTCACACTTGTGGGTGGTCTCCGTGCTGCTGGGTCTGTGGCGGTTCTTCCTGCGGGTCCTTTTTTCATCTGCTGCAGCAGTCAGTCTCTCTTCACCCGCCTTGAGCTGTCTGGTCAGGGTGCCTCTCCATTTGGAGCGGTCCGTTGCAAGGTCCTCCCAGCGCTCTGTGTTGAGATCCAGGGCCTTCATGTCTCTCTTGCAGACGTCTCTAAAGCGCAGCTGTGGGCGGCCAACGTCTCTCCTGCCAGTTGCCAGTTCTCCATAGAGGACGTCTTTGGGGATTCTGCCATCCTCCATACGGTGAACGTGGCCTAGCCAGCGGAGCCTGTGCTGCCTGAGTAGAGTGAACATGGAGGGAAGGCCGGCGCGGGACAGAACTTCTGTGTTGGGCACTTTGTCCTGCCAGGATATGTCCAGGATGTGGCGAATGCAGCGCAAGTGGAAGGAGTTCAGTCTCTTTTCCTGCCGGGCGTATGTTGTCCACGTCTCACTCCCATAGAGCAGTGTGCTGATGACGCAGGCGTTGTACACTGCCATCTTCGTCTTGACAGAGAGTTTGGGATTCTCCCACACTCGTGTGGTGAGGCGAGCGAGTGTGAAGGCTGATTTTCCAATCCTCTTGTTGATCTCTGTATCAAGGGAGAGGTTGTTGCTGATCGTGGACCCCAGGTATGTGAACTGATTCACGACCTCCAGCTTGTAGTCATCAATGGTGATGGTTGGTGGTGCTTCCGTGCCTTGCGCCAAGACGTTAGTCTTCTTCAGGCTGATGGTAAGCCCGAAGTCCTTGCATGCCTGGGAGAAGCGGTCCATCAGGGTCTGAAGCTCCTGCTGTGTGTGGGTTGCGACTGCAGCGTCGTCTGCGAACAGCATGTCTCTGATTAGAGCCTCGCGTACTTTGGTTCTGGCTTTCAGGCGGGCGAGGTTGAAAAGCCTGCCGTCAGATCTTGTGTGCAGGTAGATTCCCTCTGTTGCTGTGCTGAAGGCATGCCTCAGGAGCATAGCAAAGAAAATCCCAAAGAGGGTTGGCGCAAGTACACAGCCCTGTTTCACTCCACTGCGTATGTTGAATGGCTCTGAGACGTTGCCATCGTGCTGCACTATCCCCTGCATGTTGGTGTGAAACGATTCGATGAGGCTTTGCAACTTTGGTGGGCATCCTATCTTTGGCAGGATCTTGAAAAGGCCCTCTCTGCTGACCAGATCGAACGCTTTAGTGAGGTCGATGAAGGCGACGTACAGAGGCATGTTCTGTTCTCTGCATTTCTCCTGGAGTTGGCGGATGGAGAATATCATGTCTACCGTCGATCGCTCAGCGCGGAAGCCACACTGAGACTCGGGGTAGACACGTTCGGCAAGCTTCTGTAGACGAACGAGAACAACTCGTGCGTAGACTTTGCCAACAACGCTGAGGAGGGAAATGCCCCTGTAGTTGTTGCAGTCGCTTCTCTCTCCTTTGTTTTTGTAGAGGGTGATGATCTTGGCGTCCCTCATGTCCTGTGGTACGGCACCTTCCTTCCAGCACTGGCAGAGGACGTCATGCAATGGCAGCAGTAGGGCAGTCTTGCAGTGCTTGATCAGGTCAGGGGGTATGCCGTCGTTGCCGGGTGCCTTGCCAGCGGCCAAGCTATCAATGGCCTTACTGAGTTTGTCGATGGTTGGCTCGGCGTCAAGTTCGTCCATGGATGGCAGGCAGTCGATGGCATCAAGGGCTGACGGTGTCACGGTGTTCTGTCTAGAGTAGAGGTCGGAGTAGTGTTCCACCCATCTCTCCATCTGCTTGTTCTTCTCTGTGATCATCTCCCCAGTGGAAGATTTGAGGGGGGCCGTCTTGCTCTGAGCTGGACCAAGTGCTTTCTTGATGCCATCGTACATACCACGGATGTTCCCTGTTATGGCAGCGGTTTGAATGTCTTGGCTGAGCTGAGTCCAGTACTCGTTGGCACAGCGCCGAGCAGTCTGCTGAACTTTGCTTCTCGCAGCCCTGAGAATCTGGAGATTCTTCTCGTTTGGGTACTTCTTGTACTCAGCAAGTGCTGAGCGCTTGGCTTCAATGACGGGGGTCATCTCGGTCAACTTGGCATCAAACCAGTCCTGTGACTTTGAGGTCTTCCTCCCAAAGGTAGCCAAGGCTGTGCGGTAGATGGTGTTTCGTAGCTCTTCCCACTTCTGCTTTGCAGATTCTCCTCCTTGTGGTACACCAAGTTCCTTCTCAAAGGTGGAGGCAAACTGCTCAACAAGTTCTGGTTGGGCCATCTTGCTGGTGTCAATCCGTGCCTTTCCAGGTTGTCTAGCACAATGGAATTTCTTCAGCTGCAGCTTGACCTTGCAACACACCAATGGATGGTCTGTGTCGCAATCTGCACTCTGGAACGAACGGGTGATTAGCACGTTCTTCAGTGAGGTGCGCCTGGTCAGGATCAAGTCTAGCTGGTGCCAGTGCTTTGAGCGCGGATGTTGCCAGGAAACCTTGTGTTGGGGCTTGGTCTTGAAGAACGAGTTTGTGATGCACAGATCGTGATATGTGCAGAACTCGAGCAGCCGCTGTCCGTTGTCGTTCATTCTGCCCACGCCAAAAGGTCCAAGACAGGAGGGCCAGGAGTCGTGGTCAGCACCCACTCTGGCATTGAAGTCTCCAAGGAGAATGAGTTGTTCAGAGTTGGGAATGATCCTGACAGTTGTTGCGAGATTCTCGTAGAACTCGTCTTTTGCCTCTGGTGTGGCTGTCTGTGTTGGGGCATACACACTGACGAGGGTGACTGGGCCTTCAGTGGTGTTCAGGCGGAGGGTGAGGAGTCGTGCAGAGCCAGTGCTGCCCGGTTCCACCATCTTCAGCAAAGTGTTCTTCACTGCGAAGCCCACTCCGTGTTCCCTGTGTTCGTCACTGCCCTTTCCCTGCCAGTAGAACGTGTAGTCCTTCTCTCTCAGTGTGCCTGCATCAGCTAACCGTGTTTCCTGGAGAGTGGCGATATCCACTCCCAGTCTCTTCAGCTCATTATTGATGATGGCAGTCTTCCTGGTGTCGTTGATGTCCTTGAGGTTAGCAGCGGGTCCTGTCATCATAGTGCGGACGTTCCAATTTCCCAGTTTTAGAGTTGGTCTCTTTTGTTTTATTGTCTTGCCTGGTGCAAAGGTTCTCAGCCTGCTGTTTGGATTTCTCCTTATCCCCATGCACCCAATGAGGAAAGCAAGCTGTGGCGGGACAACACCTTATTGGCTGGGGGCTGCCCAGCTTGAGGCGGGCGGTAGCTGTCCAGTGAGATCTGATGATCCCTCCCACCGTCGGGAACAACCCCTGGCGCCACGCTCTACGCCAATTGAGCAGTGGCTTATAACCGGTAACTGTCATTCCCCGTGTTTTGTCTACGCCAAAGGCGAAGCTGGAGTGTCCTCTCCAGTGATCCGGTGTTCTACCTTCCAGCGTTGGGCGTTGGTAGGATTCAAGCCTGGGCAGGAAGATATGGAGGACAAGATGTTGCCCATGCAGCATGTCCCCCCTCTCCACGTCACTGATGAATCCAAAGGAACAGCAGGGCTGCTACAGTTTGGCACCAGCGCCGTTGCAGGAGCTGCCAGAACGATGTTGAGCACAACATAGAACTGCCTTAGGGGCTCCGACTCCGGATTTTTCCTCAGGGTTGACTCCCGAAGCCTTTCCCGTGACTGGGTATGCCGCAAGGCAGCAGAGGTTTGAAATCAGGGTTTACCTTCCCCTAGATGGGCTACCTTCCCAGGTTGACGAGCCACCATCTACCCGAAGCATCTGGTTTTAAGGCGCCAGAGATCCGCCCTCGCCCCTTCTCCTATTAGTAAAAGCAGTTCCGCCGGGCTTAGAGACTAAACCACACGGGCAGGCTAGGAGTTGGACTTAGTTGTCAGAGGCTTTTCGAGACGCACGCCATAAGGAGTATTTTATGAGCACTGGGAGCTTAACCCCAGTGCCGCTCCTGGCTATGACAACCTTGGAACCTGTTAGGTAGTATATACAGGTTTTGTTAGGTAGTATATACAGGTTTTAGAGCAACATCTGCTCTCATCCACGGAATGTCATCTTTTTTCAGGGAAGGACCGTCCATATTTCAAGCTACACAGCGCTAAACCACATACTGCAACAGTCAGCATGGCGTCGCAGTGGTAAACACAGCCCTGTCCAAACTCTGAGACATGTTGCCATTATTACATTCAAGATGAACTAATATTGTTCATGAAATAGTAAAGTGTCTTGTATGATGTTTTCTGTGTTATTTCAAATAAAATCATGGTTTGTGAGATTTCACAAACATCATTGTGTTCTCTTTTTCACAGAGCGTTCCAATCTTTCTGGAACTGAGTTTGTATTAAAAGATAATCCCAAGGCCAGTACAGCCATTTCAATACACAATCCGGCATTTAAAAGAAAAATCACTTCAAACGTCATTCAAATGATTGCAGCCTTGAAAGAACAGAAGCTCCTCTTTACTGAGTAAAATAATCACATTTAACGCACAATCTACTTTGTTCCTGTGCTGCTGCTGCTGCTCGTGTTGTTGATGACTGAGGTACTGCAGTATTCCCCGCAGGCCCTCCACAAACCAGCAGCAGCTAAATGCCAGTAAATTACATTATAAATTGCAGTGTCATCAGTCCGGTGTTGTGAAGTTTTTTGCTCTACAGGAACAAGAACAGAACATCAGGTACAAGACGGGGAGAACGTGAACGATTAATCCAGTCTGAAAATGCCTGATTCATTTGGGGGTTTTTTTTCTCATCTGGATTGCTTTTGTTGGGCACATGAGATGAGAAATGACATGAAGCAAAGACCACGCCGTGTGAGAATTGAACCAGGAACCCTGGTGGTAAAAGGCACTGCAGCATATGTGAAATGGTCATTAGGTAGGCTGGTTGAAAGCAGACTGTCATCCTGAAGGCCTGAGCCTCTGTTGGATCTAAGCGGCCTGTCTGCAGTCCTGTCAGAGCTCTCCTCTCAGATCCTTCAGAACACTCAGTGGAGCTCCACCGCTGAGCACATATCAACCAGATTTCTCTGGAAATGATATCAATAATGGCTTTAATAACTATATTGGATGCGTATTTTAATCATGTTTAGATAGAATTCTGACCCTAAGAAATTTGGTTGGAATAAAATTTTTAATAAAAATTCTTGAACTGTTAAAAACAGCATCTTGCCATCTTTTTTTTTTTTTTGTGCCACAGTGTGGTTCCGCTGGAGTGGCACTGGCATTTCAATCAGAAGGCAACAGCTTCATCAGAGCAAACTGTAGTTTTATTTCATTTCAGTGAACCTGTAACCATGTGACTATGATCCTCGGGACAAGAACATTATACCAAATTAATCACGCCTGTTGATGCACATCTTATATCCACTATATGCACGCCTTGCATCCACTCATTCTTCCTCCTGATCAGTAAGAGCTTATACAAGTCTGTTTAACATTGCGTTTTTCTGTGCTGTTTTGGGCTGCCTTACCTTTGGTACCCCATTGCTGTGTCATAAAATTGTTGTTTTCTGCTGAATGAGAGAAGGTTTGCAGCGGCTGTACAACGTGGTGTGCACTGTCCGTACCTGCTTAAAGGTATATAATATACACTTTTTTTTTATTACTTATTTTGTACCTGTAGGTAGATTTGTTTTGCAGTGTGGTGACAAGCCACCAGCTGCCGGTCGCTGCGTGCGCAAGCGCCCCGTATCCCTAACATGCATGTTTTTGGCATGTGGGAGGAAACCGGAGAAATCCCGGAGTAAACCCACGCAACACAGGGAGAACATACAAACTCCACACAGATCACTGTTCGCCGGGGGCAGGGATCGAACCCATGATCTCATGATCCCCGCAATCCCCCGGCCGAGGGTAAACTGTGCTGCCACAGTGCTAACCACTGCGCCACCGTGCAGCAGTTGCAACACTTGCCTTCTTTTCAGCTGGAACTGTTAACAGTTTAGCAGTGTTAGGTATGTACTACCCTTACCTGCTTAAGGATTGTGATGCATTTTTGTGCCTTCTCTTCAGGTAGAAAAACTGTTTAACAGCTTAACAGCACGTGATATGCTTTATCTGCATATATCTGATATGTTTTGCCTTCGTCAAGCAGGAATTGCTCAACAATTTAACAGCACAGTACAATTTGCTGTTAATTCTGTATTGTTTTCTTTTTCTCAACTGACAGTCGTCTTCTTAAAAAAAAAGGGCAGTGTCTCCTTTGTCTGGGTACTGAGCGCTCCTTTGCTTAGTGCACTCTCGCCACCTTTTGTGGGGGAGTGGTACTGCATACAGGTGGGAACTGAAATCTGACATTGCTATGTTGACTTCTGACTAGTGCGCTTGTACCTCATGGAACAGCCCTTTGGCCCGTTTATTATAATAATAATAATAATAATAACTGTCTTGTTTTCTCTCCTATTGTTCTCTTGGCGGAATAATGGCTTCTGCGGGGAGTGGAGGGGGAAATGGCCCAGACACTGGTATGCCACCAGCCCAGGGCTCCATCCCTCCAGGTTTAAGTGCTCCAGCTGGAACTGGGAAGGCCAGCAGGAAGCAGAAGCAAATTGAAGGAAGCCAGCTACGCTATCCAGCAGGTGGATTTCATGCAGAGCCAATTAGAGGAAATGCGTAAGACCATTGAACATATGGCTGCAAATCAACGTCGCCTTTGGGTATGCCACACCAGGCTCCCGTATGTGCCCTGAGACTGCATCCTGATGCAGTGTTTCTCATGGCCTCTGGTCACTTGGGTAAGACCATCAGTTCTGGCTGTGGAACCACTGGGTGAGTGGATGTTTCTCTGAGGATGATGATGAAGTCAACGGTGACTCTCCGGTCGAGAAGGACCTTCCTGAGCCCTATGATATATCTGTCAGGGCACTGCTGTCTGGAGCAGCATCAGCTGCTGGGCTTCCTCCCCCATCTTCTCCAACTAGGGCTTCGCCTTTGGACAGAGGTCCTGCAACCCAGAGGTGGGTTCCCTTGCCAGTTTATCCTGACTTTGGGGAACATCTGCAGAAAGTCATGGGCTTGTCTAAGGAGACTGCTGCTCCTTGTTCTAGACTCAGTATTTTGAGTGGTGCTGGAGAGCAGGGCTTGAATGGTGCTTTGAAGGTGGGCTCTACCTTTGCATTGCTGGCTGGAGCTCCCCCCACAGGCAGCAAGTCTATACACCACCCTAACAGGAAGTGTCATGCCAATGATGGGTTAGTGGCTAGCACCTACCAGTCTGTGGCTATGGTCTCTTGGCTGGCAAGTACTAATACACTTCTTTTAGTGTATTTAGAAGGTCTGATAAGTGACCTAGAGTCAAAAAGCGGAACTGACCTTCTACCTGAGTTGGTAAGGATTGTGGACACTGTGATTCACGGAGCTAGCTTCTGGCTACAGCACTTGGGAATTCCTTAGCCCAGCTGACCATGGCCTGGCGGCATGTGTGGTTGAGCCAGTCTGGATCAGCAGATACAGACAAGGCCGCTGTTTTGGATGCTGCGGTAGCGCCTGCTGAGGTCTTTGGGCCTGCAGCAGAGGTGGTATTAGATGAGGTACAGAAGGTGAGACTGTGCATGCAGTCCTTTCATCGGCCAGGACCATCCAGGTCAAATGTCCGGAGACCTCTTGAGAGGTGTGAGAATCCACAACGGCTTTGTTTCACAGAGCCAAGTTCCTCTCAGGGCTTGGGTCACCTGAGGCGGAAGGCCTCTTGGCAGCGGGTGCAGGTTTAGCAGCACTCACATCTGCGCTCTTGGGAGCGTGTAGGCCATGGTCCTGCCAAGCTCCGCCAGCATCCCTGACGGTATGCTTCCCCTGACATCAACCTTCTCTGCAGCGCACCTCATGGATTGGCGTCATCACACCTCATGTCCATGGGTAATCCATATACTGGAGTATGGATACCACCAACAATTCAAATGTCATACCCCCCAATTTCAAGGGGTTTTGGAAACAAAAGTAAAGGAGGACTCTCTTTCTGGAGTTCTGGGCAGTGAGGTCTCTGCCCTACTGGGAAAAAATGCAATACGATCTCTGGCTCCAGGGCAAGAGAGGCGAGGCTTTTACTCGGCCTATTTTCTTGTTCCCAAGTGAACTGGGGGTTTCCGCCCGATTCTAGATCTGAAGTGGTTGAACGGGTACCTCAAGGTGCTCCCCTTCCGGATGCTCAGGCTGAGGACATTGTTTCAGGCCATAAGGCCAGGCGATTGGTTCATGACAGTGGACCTTCACGATTCTGACTTCCATATTCCCAGAAATCTGGCTCACAGGAAGTTCCTCAGGTTTTCCTTTCAGGGCAAGCCTTTGAATACAACGTCCTACCCTTCGGTCTGTCCCTGTTGCCTCGGTCATTCACCAAGTGCATGGATGCTGTGTTATGTATGGAAATACCTGGGTGATGAATGAGGCAAGATGAAGTTGGCAAACACAGCTTCATTGATGTAACTGGAAAGCAGCGGTTACACGGCAGGCACCTGGTGTGGGCACTGGTCAAAGAGACTGTAAGACGGTGGCCAGCCCACTTTATAAGACAGTGCGGTGACATGACAGGAAGTCCACATCACCACACTGCACTTCACAATAAAGTGCCATGTTTCCCTATACCACATTTCCCTCCCCCTTGGAAAAGTGCATAACCACACACACAATTGAAACCTACCCCAATCTGAGGCCCAAATCACACTCTAAAATACCAAAAATTAATGTACTAAATTGGCCTAACACACTCACAAAAGCAACTTAAAACAGGGCTGGCGGGTGGACTACCACGCAGCCCACACGGCATGGTGGATTATTCTGCCACCAAATAACTAAAAAGTCCTTTCATAAACTAAAGTCACAGCTGTACTCCCAAACTAAAATACAAACATAAAAATAACCCCGTACCATAACATGCATGCATAAATCACAGGAACTATAAACACCTTTTTTTTTTTACAGCACAGTGACTTGGGTGGGAGAGGTAGAACCGGCATGGGGGGAAGCCCAGGGCAGCCCCTCAGCAAGCACGCCCCTGGAAGTAGCAAACCCCTGGGACGATGTCAGATCTTCTGGACAGTGGAGCCTGACTCCTTCACCACCAATGTTCTCCCTGTGCTGCGTGGGTTTACTCCGGGGGCTCCGGTTTCCTCCCACAATCCAAAGACATGCATGTTAGGTTAATTGGCTGTTCTAAATTGTCCCTAGATATCTGTTTCCTATAGGCCCTTAGAATAGAGGGTTAGTATTAGTGAAAGCGCTTTGAGTGGTCTTTGTGACTAGAAAAGCGCTATATAAGTGCAGGTTAGTTGGTTAGATAACCATACAACAGTGCCAAGTTACCTTTAATCCTGTAGTGAGGGAAGAACTTCCTCACCGTGGCCCAGTTCAGCAACGACCCCTCCGCCACTGTGTCAAGCAGCAGTGACACCTCCACGCCGTTCAACTCCACTGCGCAATACGTGTACCCGTTTGTAGTGAGTTCTTCTGTGGGCTCTCCGGTTCAGATACACAGCACATGCTAGCATAATGTTTCAAGCGTCCACATCTGCTACAACATTTTCCCCTAGCCAGGCAGTCCTTTGCCTTATTTTGGTGTGTTGCAGACCCACAACCCTTGCACAGGGGTTTTCCTGGGGCAGACCTTCGGCTGGCAGCATTGTTTTCCGTAACGTCGTCATCCAAGCTATCCTCGCTTCCCGAGTCCGCAACATTTACTGCGGCAGATGGCTCCGGCGGCCTCTGTGACTGGCACCAGGTTAGCTCCGAAGTTAGCTTTTCTGCGGCCTCCAACTGGAGAGCTAGTTCGATAGCTCAGGCTAATGTTAAGTCATTAACTAACTAACTAACTAACCTGCACTTATATAGTGCTTTTCTAGTCACAAAGACCACTCAAAGCGCTTTCATTAATACTAACCCTCTATTCTAAGGGCCTATAGGAAACAGATATCTAGGGACAATTTAGAACAGCCAATTAACCTAACATGCATGTTTTTGGCATGTGGGAGGAAACCGGAGAAATCCCGGAGTAAACCCATGGAACACGGGGAGAACATGCAAACTCCACACAGATCACTGTTGGTCGGGGGCTGGGATCGAACCCACGATCCCACGATCACCACAATCCCCCGGCCAAGGGTAAACTGTGCTGCCGCAGTGCTAACCACTGCGCCACCGTGCAGCACTCATTAGGCACCGTGAGTAGCCTAGTCCGCAATGCGGTGCTGCACATATGCTCTGCAAGCTGGTCATGTACCATTTCATCTTCCAACAGCCCAAAGCGGCACTCGCTAGCTAGCAGCCTCAAGTCAGCGACAAACTGATGGATAGGCTCACCTACCCGCTGATGTCGCTGCTAAAAATGAATCCTCCGGACAGTCACGCTATCCGGGGTGTGGAAATGGTTGGATAGCAGCTCCACGACGTCCTCAAATGAGTCCGATGCACCGAGCATCCGCAGGACTCGCTGGCCCTCAATACCCAGGCTATAGTCAAGAAGCGCACGTGCCCACACACACTGCACTTCACAATAAAGTGCCACATTTCCCTTTACCACACGCTGTACTCACCTCACTGCGGCAGAGGGGTGTTCAAATTTTCAATTATCTGGACGATTGGCTGGTTGGTGCACCATCAGAAGCCGTAGCAAGGAGCCATATAGGGACCATATTGGCTCACCTGGCTGCACTCAGGTTGCATTTAAATGTGGAGAAAAGCTGCCTGGTTCCAACCAGGGTTGTCGAGTACTTGGGGCTCACCCTGGATTCAGTTGCCATGAGGCCATGCCTGATTCCAAAGAGAAGACATACTATCAGGGAATGCATCAAGAGTTGCATTTAACAAAGGACTGTGTCAGTGCAGCAGTGTCAGAGGATCTTAGGTCTCTTTGCTACAGCTGCCCAAGTGGTGCCACTGGGTCTTTTACACACTTGTCCCCTTCAGCAGTGGTTTGCGTTTCAGAAGGTGGTGTTGCCCAGAGACAAAAGGAGGAGGCTAGTTCTTTCCAAAGGAGCCTCATGGTTCTCAAGTGGTGGAGACACTCATCAGGAGTCTGAGGTGGTGTTCCCCTTGGCCAAGAGGGCTGCAGAGTGACTTTTACAACCAACACCTTTTCTCTTTTAAGCCTGACCATGTTGACAATTTAAAAATTATTCATGATTGTCTGTCTGCAATCAAGGACTGGATGTCTAGTAATTTCTTGCAACTTAATGCTGATAAAACTGAAGTCCTTATTGTAGCACCTGATAATCTAATTCCTAAGTTGGTTAATAGCATTGGTTCATTAAGCTCTAACATACGGTCTAATCTAAAAAATCTTGGCGTCATTTTTGATCAATCGATGAGTTTTGATCAGCATGTCAAATCTCTGACCCGGAGTTGTTTTTTCCACCTTAGGAATATATCCAAAATTAGGTCATTGGTTTCCTACACTCAATTAGAAATCATTATTCATGCCTTTGTTTCTTCACGTTTGGACTATTGTAATGCTCTTTTTACATGTCTTAGTAAATCCTCTTTACACCGCCTACAGTTAGTCCAGAACGCTGCTGCAAGATTACTAACTAGGTCCAGTAGATTCTGTCATATCACTCCTGTTTTGGCCTCCTTGCATTGGCTTCCTGTAAATTATAGAATTGATTTTAAAGTTCTTGTTCTTACTTACAAAGCCATTCATGAAGAGGCACCTTTTTATATTAGTGACCTGCTCTCTTTACACCAGCCCACCAGGTCTCTCAGGTCTTCTCATCAGAATTTATTGGTAGTTCCTAGTACTAGGCTCAAAACCAAAGGCGGTAGAGCCTTTGCTGCTGTTGCTCCCAGACTGTGGAACTCCTTGCCTTTTGAACTTAGATCTGCACCTTCCATTGGTGTTTTTAAGAAGCAACTAAAGACCCACCTTTTTAGCCTGGCCTTTTAATTAACTATGTGTTGATTGTATTTTTA